>JAXIVJ010008919.1:0-53377 GCA_036785665.1 Chirona hameri | reverse complement strand
CGGCCATGTCAAATACTATAGTTATAAAACAAGTAAGTACATGTACACTAATTCTAGTAAAAAAAACGCCTGTCGCATACTTTGCAGAACCTTTTAAATTCATGTTTCGAGGCTCTGCGAGAATTGAGTTATTTGGCCATTTTAATCAGCATATCACTTGCTTTGATTCACAGAAAGCAGCACACATCATGTATTTATCTATTCGAAGCGTCCGAGGACCACAGCTGCGATGAGGGCTGTCATCAGTATTTATCTATTCGACGCGTCCGAGGACCACAGCTGCGATGAGGGCTGTCGTCAGTATTTATCTATTCGACGCGTCCGAGGACCACAGCTCCGATGAGGGCTGTCGTCAGTATTTATCTATTCGACGCGTCCGAGGACCACAGCTCCGATGAGGGCTGTCGTCAGTATTTATCTATTCGACGCGTCCGAGGACCACAGCTCCGATGAGGGCTGTCGTCAGTGTTCGGATCAGCTGGTATACGCACCGATGCAGAGGTGGTACTTGGAGCAGCTGCTGGTGGTGTACATCCGATCCGCGTCGCGGTTCGGGTCGCGGTAGAACTTGCCGTTGTCGATGCAGGGCACCTGGTACCGTGAGCTGTGCCGGTCCTTTAGCCACGGGAACCGCACCTTAGAACCCGGCCACTCCTTACCGCTCACCGCCCGGCCTGCAGTGCACAGAGGGAGTCAATTATACGAGCTGATTGTGTGTGTCTTGATGGCCAATTTCTGGTTCAGTTTTGTATGATCATTGATCGATCGTCCATAAAAGTTGCATTGGCTACAAATCTCTATAAGGAAAATGCGGAAATGAATTTCAAGGTAAAGGAAAAACATCCATGCGTAAAATATGCACATGTGTAGTCTCATTCACACACACGTAGACGTCTACGCACGCACACGCATTATCACACACCCCTGGACTGTGACACAAACACAGACAGTGCATACAATAAAATGTCGGTTAATTCCACACGCAATGGTTTATTTTGTACGATTGTAAACGCTATGCCACTACGTGGTAACTTTAATCCGCGTCCACCGCGCTGGGTCTCCAGCCGAACGCGCCCCGCGGGCGGGGGGATGTAACCCCCTCGTATCTTACGAACCAATGACTGCAGCGAGATGAGCAAGGCGGTGATCGAAAGCTATCAATGAGACAAATCTAACGCATACCCGAAATGCTTAAAATAAGGTAAAATGTCAGGTCAAAGGTAAAAATCGAGTTATTTGAGTTGATGGGCCATACTTTCCATTCAAAGCCTTAGATTACGACTATTATCGAAACAAGCTATCAAAGGTATAATACATCTACCACATTACCAAAAGTTAAATTTTGAGCGAAGGTCAAGGTTAGGTCACAAAAGGTCACTATTGGCAAGATGTCTACGAAAGTCATGCGACACATGTTTTATGGGTTATTTTACCCGTATAATTCGATAGAAGTTACCATTTTCACAACCTGACCCCATATAATGGCCCTTACGTGAAGTTAAGGTCAAGGTCAGGTCATATAAGGTCAAAATGTGGAATTTATTCATATAAACAAAAAAGGCATGTTTCTAGACAAGTTTTGTCTCAGAAATACAGTGGTGGCATTTTTTGTCTGTATCTGGTCACTAAAAGCAACAAAACGCAACTTAAACAAATGACGTCATGAGATACTCATACTTAGGAACCATAAGTCAGTCAAAAATAAAGATATTGCTTTGAAATTTCGTTTGGGTAACGTCCGTACTTGTTTCTCCATTTTATAAGCCGTTTTGTAATATCTTTGAAAATTCTGATTTTGTGAACAATTTCCGGTTTTTTCTTTGGGGGGGGAGGGGGGGGGGGGCAAGAACTCAACATTTTGCAAATCCGAGATGGTCATTTTGAAGAGAACATGATTTCCTTTCTTTTGACGTGTTTTGTTTGCAATTTGTTTAAAAACTCGATTCTATACGATTCGTCGAACGTTTATCGCTTTTGGTCAAAAATTGCCTGACATGACGTCATTAAAACGTGAGTTTCTCAGATATATTCGTGAGGGGTTAAATTTACCCCCCGCCCCCCCCCCCCCCCCCCCCCCCCCCCCCCCCTCAGCGGGTCGCGGGTTAATTTCGTGTGTGCGTTACGCACATGCTAGACACTATGCATCATATGGGCCCCTCGTGGAGACTTCAACTGCCGACCAGGAAACAATCTCGGAGACTGCAACGCAGAACAACAACGTAGCCTAATCGCTCCCGCGTACGACCATTGCGACTAAAAGAACTGTACGATAATATCCCCAAGCCCTAGAGGCTTAAACGGCAGCAAAACCGACGATTGCTAGTGCTGCATTTCCGTTGTCAAGTCTCTAGGCAAAAACGGGAGCAAAACCGACGATTGCTAGTGATGCATTTCCGTTTTCAAGTCTCTAGGCAAAAGCGGGAGCAAAACCGACGATTGCTAGTGATGCATTTCCGTTTTCAAGTCTCTAGGCCTAGTTGATGATCCAGTTAATGATCTGTTCCAAACTTTCGATTCGTGATTGCTTCTCAATTGTGTGGTTGTGGTTTCAACCCGTCTGCGGTTTCTCTTTAACGATCCTAAATATCGTGTTGTCCACTGAGGATTCCTTTTTCTGTAGATTCTACTCGCATTACCATCATCAATCAATCTTTCCCTTTTACTATGGAAATGGATTGAGGTTGGTGGCCGAGCTGTCTGAAGTTGTCTTCTCAGATCAAGGTATAATCAATTAAAATTTGTCCTCGAGATCTGCGCCGTGCATCTTTTACGTTTCCAAAGGGGTTCTTCCTGATGTTGAGCTTGTGGGAAAAATACTCAAATGAATTATACGAATTTATCCTTACTTTACTTAATGATTGCATGAGCACCCGCGTTTTAAAACGAGATATTTACATATGAGCTTTCCTTATTTTCAACTCCGAACTTGCGTCTCAGCTGTAAACTGCAGCACTAAAAATATGACCGCCAGATCCATAGTCAAACCAATCGTGACCTTGAACACGACTGCTGAAACCGGTCGTAAGTCATCCCAGTCAAGGGCAAATGCAGTGTCGATTGTTGAAGCGATTTAAACCGGAGTGACAAACGGGATAAACTTTGCAGCCCATCACTCTCTCGATTAAACCACAATGGCAGACCAACCCTTTCCCAATATATTTAGCTTTTCTCAGTCCCAAATCAATGCTTCCATTTTCATGAATGAACACCCATGAATATTATAGGTGGTTATCATATAGGTGGTAAGGACATAGCCGCATAGGTGGCGAGGGCAAATAAAGTGTCGAAGCGATTTGAACCGGAAGTGACAAACGGGTGAGTTTTGTAGCCCAGCGCTCTCTTGACTGAGAAACAGGGGCGGACAAATAATTCTTCGATTCCTGTATGTATTGTCTGCCCCAAAGCAATGTTTTCCTTTTCATTGATCATCAAAATATATGAATATTATAGGTGATTACCCCAACGCAGAAGGAACAATGCTTCAGCGAGGAGTCTGTCCAACTCACCTGCGCAGAGGAGCGTCGTCAGCCAGACCACGTGCTGCATGGTGACAGAGCTGCTGATGTGTGTTGGGTGTCTGCCGCCGCCGCCGCACCGTCCGCCGGCTCCGAGCTCTGCCCCGACACTGGCCCACACCGCCGGCTCTGAGCTCTGCCCCGACACTGGCCCACACCGCCGGCTCTGAGCTCTGTCCCGACACTGACCCACAAGTGTGTCAGTCCAGAGGAGGGAAACCGCCCAGCGACGGAGGCTGCGGCGGCGGCGGCGGCGGGAGGCGCACATCGGGGCCAGCCGGGTCGGTCACCCTCTGGCAGAGAGAGAGGCGGGGAGAGGCCGACACGGGCCGAGAGCCCTCCGACCCGGCCCGACAGAGTCGAGAGGGTTCGCCGCTCCAGGTCGGGAAGTATCACAGAGCGCGACGCCCGCTGAGCCGGCGGAAACGGCGCACTATGGGGCAGGAGCCCGATATAGCCCGCCATAATCGATTATTGGCCTCAGGTGGCCTTTTTTCAGCCTCACATCATTGGCATGGGCACTTGGAGCAAGTATTATGAATTTGGAAACCATTTCGGGGCCTACATTGCATTGGTTTCCAAATACTACCGTCACTACCGTCACTAAACTAATACCGTCCAATCCCCACTTGAAAACGCACGTTAAGCACAGCTCGGCGCTCACTGGGGCTTGCAGAGTCGCCACCATCTCTGCATTGTCAGCAGTCGCTCCGTGGTGTGGTCCAGTAAGCTTTGATGTCGGACCTCAGCGTGGGTGGCCGTTACGACCATTGCATTGCATTGTATTGCATTACATTGCATTACATTGCATTACATTGCATTACATTGCATTACATTGCATTACATTGCATTACATTGCATTACATTGCATTACATTGCATTACATTGCATTACATTGCATTACATTGCATTACATTGCAGAAATCATACAATCACCCCTCATGGGTGCAGTGGCAGGTTGGAGCAGGAAATTGGACTTGCCACAGCAAGCCGAACCATTGAGGGTCACAACCATACTCGTATTTCCGTGTTATCGTGTGTTATCCATTAGATCGGCACTATCGAAGAAGCTGCATTTAAGTTTTTGTCGAAATTTCTATTATGTCAACACAAATTGTAATTAAAAGCACGAAATACCCTACTCTTATATTTCATTTTGATTTTACAGTGTGGCCAAGGTTCCATTTTAACCTTTGAGGGTCACAACCATACTCGTATTTCCGTGTTATCGTGTGTTATCCATTAGATCGGCACTATCGAAGAAGCTGCATTTAAGTTTTTGTCGACATTTATGTTATGTCAACACGAATTGTAATTAAAAGGACGAAATACCCTACTTTTATATTTAATTTTGATTTTACAGTGTTGGCAAGGTTCCATTTTAACCTGAATACTGCACATTGCAAGATTTATCCCATTCAGCATTACATCGTAAACATTCATCGATTTCGCGAGCCGCGGTCCCCTGTTGTAAGCTTCGTACAAAGGTCCGTGTTTCGGTGCCGTTTATACCTCCACGTGTGATTGTACTCAAAAACTCTTGCCATATTCTTAAAGGAAATAGCTCACCTTCGGAATTTTTTCAGAATACGATTTTATTATATTTTTGAATACAGTTTCTTTTTTTATTTTCAAAAATGGTCCTACATCGCGCCAATTCAGGACAGAAGGTCATAAATCATTAATGTTATGGTGTGCGTTATTGGTCTGCGCATGCTCCATGGCAGTGCTGGCACTTTCAGACGGTACGGTATATCATATAT
Source organism: Chirona hameri (assembly GCA_036785665.1). Classification (NCBI taxonomy): domain Eukaryota; kingdom Metazoa; phylum Arthropoda; class Thecostraca; order Balanomorpha; family Balanidae; genus Chirona; species Chirona hameri. Next base: position 48,099 of record JAXIVJ010008919.1, on the reverse strand, counting down.
GCGCCGAATTCCTTCGCCAAAAAGTCAAATATCTTCGGCTGGAGAGTCTTTTTCAGTCAAGGAAACTTGCAGATAGGGGTTTCCCAACATGGGCTACAAAACAGCTATCTCAGTTTAAAACTAATGTTGAAGGTGAACTATTTCCTTTAATCCACGGTATATTCTGAACATATTCATGTATGTCCCATATTTAAATTACACAAATCACTCCGACCAATTATGGCGGGCTAGATCGGGCTACTGGCCCATAGTGCGTCGGTCCGGGGAAACGCAGGGAGCAGTGGGCACGTCCGGGCGGACGGGTTGAGGGCCGGGCCGCCGGCTAGACCGGGCGCATGCCAAGGACTATCCTTAGTGGGTTTGTTGTGGCATCGCCCCAGATCAGGCGTCTGTTCAACGGGACGATTTTGCCCTGTCAGCCTGGATACAGGACCGAGTCGCAAGTCTCCAGTCGGCAGTCATCACTAGTTAATGCCCCATATCTCCGATTCGGGACTACCTGAACCGGCCTGATTGTTCAAGTTTCCATCGGTCTGTTTCAGCCCTATTACCGACTGGCGGGCGGCACCTATGGCCACTGGGGCAGAACGGGGCCGAAACGGTGCCTGTCACGCCCGCTCCGGAGACGACTCTTGGTACGACACGCTCCGCTGGCCCGGTGACGACACGCTCCGCTGGCCCGGTGATGCGTCACCGCACAATGCACTGCACGCCGCCACCCGGCAGCGGCCGGGAAAACAACGAGAAAGTAGAAACCGCGCGTGCGGCGGCCTGCAACCCGGTACACAACGGCTCCAAAGGTGGACGATCTGCACAGGTAACACAGCAGTAGCACAGACATAATAATTTGTAGGACTGTGTGTATCAAGATGATAGCTCTTCACTTCTGTCTGCTGAGATCGTGGGGAAAGACGACTACAGGAAGTACTATGAAGGTTCTATGTGTATCAGGATGATAACTCTTCGCTTCTGTCTGCTGAGATCGTGGGGAAAGACGATTACGGGAAGTGCTATGAATGTTCCAGTAATACGGTATAATTTACAATAAACACTAGTTTACTTGTGTGCCATTGATTTACTTGACTGTTGCATGGTAACATGCATTATACTATAAACCCACTAAATGGCCTTATTGGATCGGAAACCGAGCGTTCTGTTCTTAAGTATTCGTTTCAAATGAAGAAGAACACTTAATCCTCGCCAGTGCAGGGTCCGATACCTACGTGACCGTGCAGGGGGGGATACGACCCCCTGGTGTTTCGCCCCCTAATTGAGCTAGAGCTTTGATTAAAAAACGAGCGTATTGCTTGTGATGAGGGGAAGCCGTTGATAACCAATTATAGAATCCTGGGTCATTAGGTGACCTCTGAGGTCATGCCAATGACCCGGATGTCATCCAAATCGTGCATGTGTAGATATTTAATTATAATCGAGCTAGAGTCGTGAATACAAATGCAGTACATTTCTTGTCGTTAGAGGAATGCATTTCAATTAACTATAGATCCCTGTTGACTTTTGACCTGATGACCTGATGACTCGAATTGACCTTTGGTATTTGATCTAATATGACTATTAGATATACGCAATCATGCTTGCCCATAATAGACGGCTGATGTGTGTTGATCTACAGTTGGTAGAGATCTGCAAAGCATACTTAAAGACATAAAGACATAAAGACATAACTTTTCAGTATACCAAAGAGACGCATGAGCCCGTCTTGGGTTGTACGGCACCCATGGACGTGAACGGCACACATGTGACAACGGCCATGAACGGCCACATACATTGCCTCGCAGGGCACGATATCATGTAATACACACTAACCATTTTCAGAATTTAACATCCAGTACATATACATCGTTAACACTACAGCGTCCTGCACACACGAACCTCAGAATTTATCAATATACATTCACAAGACATTCAATCCATACAAACGTTGTAATTACACAAGTCCCACACATACACAATCTTCCTTCTCAAAATAATCCCTTTCTTGTAAGCAACCTATTTAAATTAGTTATGTTCTTATGTATATTCACATATGTGCATCACTATAACTAAGACTAATCCCAGGAATATTTATAAACAAAACCCTTTCCCGCAAAATATCTGTCGAGCCCAGCTATGAAATGAACTAATGTGGCTGCACTGATTACATCACCTGGTAAATTGTTCCAATGGCTCACAGCCCTTCTACTGAAAAACGACTGTCTTAATATAGTCCTGCTTTGTTTAACAATAAGTTTATACTGATGGCATCGCCCTCCTTTCTCCCTATCAAAATCAAACAAGTTCTTTAAATACCCAATCTGTTGACCATTTACAAACTTAAAAACTTCAATGAGATCCCCTCAATCTTCTGTATTTAAGTGAGTACATATCCAATGTTTTAAGCCTATCCTCATATTCTAAATTACTAATACCGTTAACCATTTTCGTTGCCCTTTTCTGTACCCTTTCTAGTAACCAACAATCTTTCTCATACGTTGGAGACCAAGCTTGAACACAGTACTCTAAATGTGGTCTAACAAATGCACAATAAAGTTTGTAAATGGCACCAAGCATCCTTAATGCCTTTTGTCTAGATTTTGTTACCTGGTCAGATGCAGACAGATTACTGTTAACCATTACCACTAGCTCCCTTTCCATTACCGTCTGTGACATCTCCTGTCCCCCCATTTCGTATGAAGTTCTTCTTTTTACTCGGCCTACATGCATAACTTTACATTTGTTAATCTGGGGCATGCGTTAGTAATGTTGGGACCCACTTGACCGTCAAATGTTATTAAAATCCACGGAAGGTCAAAAGGTCATCTTAGGTCATTCGAGGTCAGTGACCTCGGTTGACCTGTGCCAGAGCATGACCCCAATTTAACATATAATTATGCAAAATGGGTGCCAAATTTGAAGTCTGCGTCACAAAATGTCCTAGAAACTACCAAAGTCCAAAAACGTCATCTCAGGTCATCGAAGGTCAGTGAACTCGGTTGACTTGTGAAAGTGCATGCCCCCAGTGGAACATATAATCACGTAAAATGGATGCCAAATTTGAAATCAGCGTCACAAAATGTCCTAGAAACTGCCAGAGGCCAAACAAGGAATATCAGGACATCGGAGGTCATGATCTCAGTGGAAACCATAAATGGCACCTGTTAACACCTGTGCATACGCTTCTGAACAACAAACATTCGGAAAGTGCACAAGTTACAAGCATCGATACTACGGAATGCCAGTTGCAACTGACATGATCTTGGGTTTCATCGCAATCCTTTGATAAATACGCAATTTATTCACAAACAATCGAGGGGGGTGGCATCCCCTGCACTGACGAGGGTTAAAGGATTTGCTTTGAATGAAAAAAAGACAGGACAAAATGTTTACCGGCTGTATTGGTTGCAATTTATGTTGCACTATTGCCATGGGTACGCCATGCCTGTAGGGTGCCTTCATTTTCTGAGCCCGCATTTTGAAGTTAAGAACTATTCATTTTACATGGAAGCTTGGCTTGGTTGGATCAACGTCACGTGATCGATCATTGCATTGGTATTTGCGCATCAGAAACCGAAGAAGCCAGTAGGCCAGACTTACAAAAATAAAATACCACGGACTGGATACTGCAGTAGCTCACAGCACCAAACCCTGGAGACTGCAATAGCGCACACAACAAAAACACCACCGGCTGGAGACTGCGGTAGCTCACACAACAATAACACCACAGGCCAGGGGTGGATCCAGAAAATCTCCAACGGGGGGGGGGGGGCTATTACAAATCGGAGGCCCCATACCTACCACACCATTTTGAAACTCCCCGGATTTGGACCACTTTATTTCGTTGGGCCCCATTTTGATTTTTGATTGATTTATTCCTGAGATTGACCGCACCTGGGGGCCCCCTGTATCCGCAGTTAATATGAATGAATATACAACCACATACAGGCAACAGAGTGCGTTTCTTAAGTACTAAGTACAACAATGCAGTCTACACTAACAAAGGCAGTTAAATTGCCGTTTTTAACCATCCCCTACGGGAGCTTTTTTCACCTTGGCCCTACGGGGGAGGGGCTGACAGCCCCCCCTGTTAACTTCCAAACCAAGCAACTTAGAGCAATGTGGTAAGAACTAGCATGTTGCCTGTCATGAGAGGAATCTAACAGTATGCGATTTTTAGGTTTCAGGTCAACGGAGACCTTCCAGGTCACGTGAATGACCTCGGATTTACCACGTCCAGAACAGCGATTTTGCTCTTCAGAAAACCTCAAAATTATAAATTGATAAATGTAAATAAAAAGGCATGTTCCTAAACCAGTTTTTGCTCAGAAATACAAAAAAAGTAAATATTTGTTCGTATCTTGTCAAAAAAAGTCAAAAAAGTTATTAAAAAAATGATGTCATCAGTTTCTTACACTTAGGGAGCCATCACTCAGTCAAAAATAAAGATATGGCTTTGAAATTCGGTATGGATATTGTCAATACCCACTTCTCTCATATGTATTCCGGTTTTTTTAATATCTTTGAAAATTTTGATTTTGTGTGGATTTTAAAAAGTTTATTTTTTATTTTAGGGGTCAAAAACCAAAATTTTTGATAATCCGAGACTGCCATTTTTAAGAAAATGCCATTTAGTATCTTTGGTGAATTGTGTTTGCAATTTACTTTAAAATTCTGTTTTCTACGAATTTTCCAATATTTCTCTCTTTTTTTGCCAACATGACGTCATCAAAACATGATTTTCTCCCAAACTACTTAACCAATTTCAATGAAATTTGTACAGCCTACGTAGAATTGTTGAAAACTTAGCTACCAAAAATTTCAGTGAGATGCACCGCATATGTAAAAAGTTATTCAAGAAAAATATCAGGGGGGCCTGTCAGGCCCCCGTAGGGCGAGGGTTAAAGGGCAATATTGACATTTTCCCACAAAAATGGAGCTATTACTTGAAAGCGACAGACGAAACCAACATATATTGTAAATTTATCACATTTTGCATATAAACATTCCTAACGAAATATATTTCAAGTTGAAGTTCATTAGTGTTACACACTTTTAACGACCGGTATTCTCAAGTACTTGGTAACGAATTTCGGTCCCCACCAAAATCCGGTATTGTTTTATGACGAAATGATATGGAAAATATGTCTTGCGCTCTGTCTATTATGATTATGTGCCCTACTATCCTTAACAATCAACCAACATTGAATACAAAAGTATCTAAATTAGCAGTTAACTTATGCACCCAACGACGGCCTAGTTAGTGTTTGCGACCCTCAATTTTTGAAAACAATTGTCATAATGGATCATTTGTTTTCAACATTAGGAGTTTTGCATAATTTTGTTTCTGGCTATATATAATACAATGCTTTAGCTTATCAATACAAAGTGGGACCACTTTTCCAAAACAATCAACAAACAATAGAAAAAGTGGCAATGAAATAGGAAGTTCATTTATGCACCCAGCGGCGACCTATTTAGTGTCGGCGTTTTGTTTCAGGGACATTGTCACAGTGCTTTCAAATGAAAGAAAAGCGCCCAGGTATGTCATCATACCGTTCATCACCACATATAAGTATATATATATATATATATTCAAATTTCACAAATTATCATTATCGAAATAGGAAAAGTTTGTATTTCACTTTTAAATTGAGACGCGATCATTTTGATACCATGTCATAAGATAATGCAGAAAATAAATCAAAGGGTCAATATTTCCCTTAACCCGGCATTTACTGAGGGGAGGGGGACGTCATTTGATGATCACTAAATGACATCGATGTAGACGTCATTTAGTGACGTCACTACACACGAGTTTGACACACAAAAAATCAGCTTAACTTTAACAGCCCGTACAAATGCCATATTTGAGCAAAATGGAATCAAAAATCGTTTTTACCCCATCCCCTCATTTTTTTTAATGTCCTCATTTTTTTCTTCTCAAAGATATTTAAAAAAAAAAAAAACTGGATAAATGTCAGAGAACCACATATGGGAAACTACCATACTAAATTTCAAAATTATATCACCATTTTTGATTGACTTATGGCATCTAAAGTATGGGTAACTCATGACGTCATATTTTGGAATTGCGTTTTTGGCGTGTATTGACCAGATAAAGACAAATAAATGCTAGCACTGTATTTCTGAGACAAAACTGGTATACAGACATGTCTTTTTTTATTTATATTTATCAATTTCAAATTTTTACCTTATGTGACCTGACCTTGACACTAACTTCACGTAAATGAAGTCAGGTGGTAAAATGACTATCAATATCGAATTATACGTGAAAAACAACTCATAAAACATGTGTTGCATGACTTTCGTAGATATCTTGCGCATAGTGACCTTTTGTGACCTGACATTGACCTTGATCTTTGCCAACAATCTCACTTTAGCTCATGTGGGATGTGTATCATACCTTTGAGAGCACTTTGGGTGATCATGGTCGCAATCGAAGGCTTTGGATGGAAAGTATGGTCCATACACTCAAATACGTCGATTTTGATATTTTACCTGACTGTGACCTGACATGTGACCTGAATTTTACATTTTTGAGTATCCTTTTTATTTGACTCATTGAGAGCTTTCGAATGCCGTCTTGTGCGTCTCGCTGCGATCCTTGGTTCGGAAGATAACCAGGGGGAGCGTTTAACGCCCCTCCCCTCAGTCAATGGCGTACGGCTGAGACCAGAGTTCGCCATGGGCTGGGCTGACCCTATGGGTCATGGGCTGGGCCTGGGCTGGGCCTGGGACGGGCGTTAACTTTGAAATCCTCGCCCGTGCAGCGTCCGATCAGTGCGTGACCGTGCAGGGTGAGTACACCCCCCCTCTCCCTTAGCGTTTCGCCCCTAATTAGGCTAGAGCTTCGATTAAAAAACTAGCGTGTTGCTTGTCACGAGAGGAAGCCATTGATATCCGATTTTAAGGTCATAGTTTGTTAGGTGACCTCTGAGGTCATGCCAATGACCCAAAACTCAACCAAATTGTAAATGCGTATAAATATAATTTAATCGAGCTAGAATCACGAATGAGCATAGACTTATGCTAAATGGTTGCCACATTTGAAATCAGCGTCACAAAATGTCCTAGAAACTGCCAAATTCCAAAAAGGTCATGTCAGGTCATATCAGTTCATTTGAGGTCAGTGACCTCGGTTGACCTGTTGGGGCGCATGACCCCAGTAGAACATATAATTATGTAAAATGGATCCCATATTTGAAATCAGCGTCACAAAATGTCCTAGAAACTGCAGAAGCCAAAAAAGTAATATGAGGTCATCGGAGGTCAGTGACCTCGGTTGACCTCTGAAAAGGTCAATTGAGGTCACAATCTTAATGGAAACCACAACTGTCACCTGGAAACACCTGTGCATATGCTCCTGAACAACACACACTATGAAACGGCACAAGTTACACGGATCAATACTACAGGACGCCAGTTGCGCCAAACATGACCTTGAAAACAGGTCAAAGGTCACGGGTCATGTGACCTACAACTTAAATTTTTGAGAATATGTGAGAAATTGTTCACAAGTAGGGTACTGAAAGTGTCATTGCAAACGGTTGATATTTACTCGAGATATTCCCGAAAAACCGAGGGGGTTCCATCAACTGCACTGGCGAGGGTTAAGGAAATCACTGGGCTCTGGATGGGCCTGGGCCTGACAATTTTGAAGTAATGCGCGCGTCGCTCAAGCTCAGGTCAGAGTTCAAAAATATTTTAACCAGCAGTTCACTTACACAGCAACACACTGTTGCTGTGGCTGTTTTTTTGTTTCGCATAGATGGTTCATTGCTTTACATTTATAGTATACATACAAGTAAATATGCTAGGACATAGATAACATGAACTACCCGATCAAGGTAGTCCATGTTATCTATGGCTAGGATAATTATTGCAAATGTTGTGCAAATAATTATATGCTTAATCTGAACGGGCCTAACCGGGCCTGGGCCTCAATATTATGAATTTGACCGGGCCTGGTCCGGGCCTGGGCTTGGTGTTCATGGGCCTGGGCCGGGCTGGGCTGGGGGTCGGTGGGCCCGTGACGAGCACTGGCTGAAACTCCAGTCAATGCCGGGTTAACCTTGGATTAACCCGCGCGGCACTGGGGTCTCCAGCCGAACGCGCGGTGCTGGGGGGGGGGGGGGATTTACCCCCTCGTATCTTCCGAACCAATGACCGTAGCGAGTCGCGCAAGGCGGCGATCGAATGCTCTCAATGAGACGAATCTAACGCATATCCTAAATTCCTTAAAATAAGGTCATATGTCAGGTCACGGTAAGGTCAAAGTCAACATCGAGTTATTTGAGTTGATGGGCTTTCCATTCAAAGCTTTATATTACGACTATTATCGCACAAAAATATCTAAAAGGTATGATACATCTACCACATTACCGAAAGTGAAATTGTAAGCAAAAGTCAAGGTCAAGGTCATATCACAAAAGGTCACTATTGGCAAGAGGTCTACACAAGTCATGCAACACATGTTTTATGGGTTAGTTTACACGTATAATTCGATAGCAGTAACCATTTTCACACCCTCGCCCCATATAATGGTCCTTAGGTGATGTGAAGATCGGGTCGCTTATGTCAAAACTTGAAATTGATTGATATAAATAAAAAAGGATTGTTTCTAGATAAGTTTTGTCTCAGAAATACAGTGGTGGCATTTATTTGTCTGTATCTGGCCAGTAAAAGCCAAAAACGCAGCTTAAAAAAATGACGTCATGAGTTACTTATACTACGCGAGCCATAAGCCTGTCAAAAATAAAGATATTGCTTTGAAATTTGATTTGAGTATCGTCAATACTTGGCTCTCTTATATATATATTTCGTTTTTTTTAAATATATTTTGAGCTTTTAATTTTGTGAAAAATTCCCGAAAAACAGTTTGTTTACTTTTGGGGGGCAAGGACTCAAAATTTGGAAAATTCAAGATAGCTATTTTGAAGAAAATACCATTCTCCCCCTTTCTTATGAGGTTTTGTATTTGCAATTTACTTAAAAAAAATATATTTTCTACGATTTGTCAAACAATTGTCGTTTTGCACCAAAAATGGCATGAAATGATATTCCGTGTATGTCCTCACTAAAACATTATTATCTCCCAAACTGCTTCACCAATTTCAAGGATTTTTTTATATAGAAGACGTAGAATTAATGCAGCATAAAGTATCAAAAGTTTCATTTAGATATCTGGCATAGTTTTCAAGTCATTGAGAAAATGCTGAAGGGGTCAAATTTACCCCCCAGCACCGTGAGGGTTAAGGGAGGGTCTCGAAATCGTGACTACGTCCCGAGGACTGGCGTGACTACGTCCCGAGGACTGGTGAGATGCTCAGCTGCGCTAAGGTGGTAAGCAACGCAGAAGCCAGAGCCCAGGACCAGAGCGGCTCCATATCTGCTCGCTGGCACATTGCACGTATTCTACCCGCATTCCGTGTCAGTTATTTTCTGTTCCCCATCATGTGTTTTCTTCAATCTGCTACTGTCCGAGTCCTTCATCGTCCATTACCCGACCCAAAGGCCCGGCTGGACAGACTGCAGCGTCTCCGCACCGGCCACTTACAGATAGGTGGTTACTCAGATGCGTGCATATATTTTGCTGCCGCCACCTCCAAACTGCGGATATAGCCACCGGACACTAACAGACGGTTGCCTACTCAGTTGCATGCATATACAGGGTGACCCAGATACAAGTTGACGATTGGTTTAAATAATAGGTATTGACAAATCAAAATTGTCCAAGGATAATGTAAATATAACTTGATCGATAATTATATGGCAAAACATGGCAAAAATCAGGACGAGTCCTCGGTGATTTCACAACCGACAAATCAGAAGAAAAAAACTAAAACGAGTCCACTGGAAAGCAGCATGCGTGGCAGCTAAACCAACAGCTGGTGCAACATTGTTGATTGGCCCCTAATTGACCTGAAGTCACGAAACAGAAACTATCGAGTCGTCCGTCATAGGAGGAAGTCAATGGTGTCCGGTTTGAAGGTTTGGGGTCAACCGATGCCCTCTATGATGAGGTAAATGACAAAAGTTTCCGTGATTTACGCCAATTTCGAGTCACTTGGGAGGTCAACATTTGACCCAAGACCTTCAAACCGGACACCATTTGCTCACTCTCATGACTGGAAACACACTAGTTTTTATTTCGCGACTAAAGGTCAATTAGGGGGTCAATCGACAATGTTGCATCAGCAATAATTTGGCTGCCGCTCATGCTGGTTTCCAGTGGACTCGTTTCAGACGACTTTTTGACAGGAGGCCCATGGTACTAGACAGGAGGCCCCTGGTACTAGACAGGAGGACTCCGGTACTAGACAGGAGGCCCCGTACTAGATAGAGGGCCCCCAGTACTAGACACGAGGCCCCCCATACAGTGTCAGAGAAGTGGTTCCACGATCTAAGTTGCGGAACAAATTTTTCGCCAGCGACGGAACACATTTTGTTAATGCATGTACCCGCTTTTGACGCCTGTGTCACTGTGGTTGACACCTTCAGAACTGGAAAAGTTGATTTGACGACTTTCAGCCATGTCAGGTCTGAAAAAAAACGAACTATAGCTATACAGGATAAATCTATAAAAATATTGGGGGATTTTGCAACCCTCACCCAACCTTGCCTGCAAGGCTGAAGGTAATATAATGACTTAATTGTGGCCATAGCTGGTCAGATTCACTGAGCCTGTAAAGGTAGTTTTGCACATTTGTTGGTGTTCTTTAAATATTTACCTCCCATAAATATGTACAACTGTTGGTGCCAAGGTTGGCAAAAGAGGAAGGATCAATATCAGGACTGGTGGATTTGAAGTAACTTAGCCAATGAGCAGCAGGCTGCTGGATTCACTCAGGCCCCCATTGCAAATGCAAAACTTGTTTATTTAACAATGGACATGCTTTGGGGAAATGGTAAATAATTCACACATTTTACTAATGGCCAAGGATAGTGGCTATCTCAGTTCGAAATTAATACAAATGTGACACATTCCCTTCAATAACTGCGCCTGAAGACTTCCCTCAAGTAATTGAGTGGACTTGCTCTTAATAATACACTCACCATTGGTGTTGCAGGCCTATCTCTGGACTCCGGGTTTTGTCTATCTTCTCCCGCCATTTTGTTATGCTCGTCAGCCATTTGCACCCACAGACTAAGGCAAATAATTATTTACAGTCAAAGTTTTCATGGAACAAAACTTCCAAGTGAGAAAAATGGAGAAACGGGTCAATTTTCTGACACTGCCCCCGTACTAGATATGAGACCCCCGGTACTAGACAGGATGCCCCCGTACTAGACAGGAGGCCCCGTACTAGACAGGAGGCCCCGTACTAGACAGGAGGCCCCGTACTAGACAGGAGGCCCCGTACTAGACAGGAGGCCCCGTACTAGACAGGAGGCCCCGTACTAGACAGGAGGCCCCGTACTAGACAGGAGGCCCCGTACTAGACAGGAGGCCCCGTACTAGACAGGAGGCCCCGTACTAGATGGGAGGCCCGTACTAGATGGGAGGCCCCGTACTAGATGGGAGGCCCCGGTACCAGATAGGAGGCCCCGTACTAGACAGGAGGCCCCGTACTAGACAGGAGGCCCCGTACTAGATGGGAGGCCCGTACTAGACAGGAGGCCCCGTACTAGACAGGAGGCCCCGTACTAGATGGGAGGCCCGTACTAGACAGGAGGCCCCGTACTAGACAGGAGGCCCCGTACTAGATGGGAGGCCCGTACTAGACAGGAGGCCCCGTACTAGACAGGAGGCCCCGTACTAGACAGGAGGCCCCGTACTAGATAGGAAGCCCCGTACTAGACAGGAGGCCCCGTACTAGACAGGAGGCCCCGTACTAGACAGGAGGCCCCGTACTAGACATGAGGCCCCGTACTAGACAGGAGGCCCGTACTAGACAGGAGGCCCCGTACTAGATAGGAGGCCCCGTACTAGATAGGAGGCCCGTACTAGATGGGAGGCCCCGGTACCAGATAGGAGGCCCCCGTACTAGATAGGAGGCCCACGTACTAGACAGGAGGCCCACGTACTAGACAGGAGGCTCCTGTACTAGATAGGAGACCCCCGGTACTAGACAGGAGACCCTCAGTATATGATGATGATGATGATGATGATTGGGGTTTAAGGGCGCTCCGATAAATAAGGTCACATGGCGCCCAGGTACTAGATATGATACCCCGGTACCAGACATGAGGCCCCAGGTACTAGACAGGAGGCCCCCGGTACCATACAGTAGGCCCCAGGTACTAGACAGGAGGCCTCCGTACTAGATAGGAGGCCCCTGGTACTAGACAGGAGCCCCCCCCCCCCGTACTACGTGACTAGATAGGAGGCCACGTAGATGGAGACCCCCGGTCCGACACGGTCCGACATGTAGATAGAAGGCCCCCCCCCTACTAGACTGGAGGCTCCCGGTACTAGACAGGAGGCCCCCGGTACTAGACAGGAGGCCCCGGTACCAGACAGGAGACCCTAGATATGAGACAGGATGCCCTCGTACTAGATAGGAGGCCCCCGGTACTAGATAGGAGGCCCCCGACACTAGACAGGAGGCCCCGTACTAGATAGGAGCCCCCCTACTAGATAGGAGGTCCCCGTACTAGATAGGAGGCCCCCGTATTAGATAGAAGGTCCCCGGTACTAGACAGGAAGCCCCCCGTTTTAGATACAAGGCCCCCGGTACTAGACAGGAGGCCCCCGTATTAGATAGGAGGCCCCGGTACTAGACAGGAGGCCCCCGTATTAGATAGGAGGCCCCCGGTACTAGACAGGAGGCCCCGGTACCCGTCAAGGAACCCGTGCCCGTCAGGGAACCATTAGCTGTAAATGAATAGGAATGGTCCAGCACATCTCTAAGGCTAATTATTACAATTCGGAGCCCCCCCCCCCCCCATACCCAGTAAACATGCCGACGTCGGCAGATGTCGGCATCTCGGCAGCGGCATTCCAATGTCGGCCCGACGTGGGCTACACGTCGGATATGTCCGCATATGCCGAGGTCCAGCCGACGTCGGCATCTCGGCACTGCAAGCAACTCGGCATGCCGACATGGGGCCGACGTCGGCAGATGTCGGCAGATGTCGGCTTTCTTAGCATATGTTCGTAAGTAGCTTAAAGTATAAAGGAAGTACAATTTGTACCATACGTTTTGAGATAATTGGCAAGCTGATTATTTTGTATACGAAATTGTAAAAACAAATATCCATCTAAAAGCCACAATTGTTTTAATGTTGAACAGTTTCTACGAACGCGGCAACAACATTGCGTAAACAATCGTTCTCCGCCATGGTGGTCGTGCTACATGCGTTTTTTAAGCGCATTTTGAAAGTGCATAGGCATCCAAGATCGTTTCGAATTCGTTATCTGTGCAGAAAACAACATTATTGGTTACAAGTGTGAGATAAAACGGGACCTACAGAGCAACAAACGTTCCTGATTCTATCTAAGTAATTTTGGACGAATAGGTAACCGCAGATATATTTATTCGGACGTATGCGTTATACTACCTCCCCTTATTAGGTACATATCTCTATCTCTATATTATAAATCCTAAAAGATGACCCGCCGCCGCCGCCGCCGCCGCCGCCGGAGTGACGCCCTAAATCGGTTCCTGTGCAGCCGTCTGATGAGTTATGAGGGTGATTTTTTCAGCACTTTTGGGTCCCGTGATTCAACAGGTCGTATCAAGTTTTGGTGTCGATCCGACCGATGGTGCGGCGTCGGCACGTGCGCGCGTGCGCCATTCGTTTAACATGGGAAACGCGACATTGTGAAATCGCGAAAAATGGGCAAGTTTCGCCCGGTTCCCCGGCCGCTTGCTCGGCAAACGAGAATCGCAGCGATATGCGAGCAACACTATGTGATAGATAATCGATTGGCCTTGCGTATAGCATGTCGTCCAGAGCGATGTGCGTGCCACGTGCAAAGTTGTGACCACTTTCATGATAAAATTGGCATATTCAGGATTACAATTGGTGCTCGGAAACCGTTCGACGTAGAAGGCTAAACCGGGCACCATTTTGCAGGCGCAGCGACCGTCTTCAAATTATATGTGTTCCTCCAAGCTGTGTGACTAATATTTTGGAGTTGAAGTTGAAATGCAATATTTTTGGACAATTTAATCCTTCACACCGCCGTAACACCCAAAACGAGGACAAACTTGACCGGCAAATTTACACAGACGGATAGCGCCGTTCTTGCTGACCTATATCCACCCAAAATATTATGTAAATCGCTCATAGGTAACTTATGCTGAAGTCAAACGTAAACGATTACCGACGCTAACGTTGCGAAATAATTTCGTCGAATAAAATAGCATCGTTTAAGTTTGCCCAAGACTGACACTGCCGCAGTCAAAATCATCAATGAGCGCATGACTAGCTGACGTCGCACCTCCCTCCCGGGGAGATTTTGCTGAAGCCGGTTGACATATTTCAGGCATGTAAACCGCTAAAATGTTTTGGCAGAGACTGCGACACGGGAACGAGATACGGTAAGAAGATATGGGAACGAAATACGGCAACAAGATACGGAAACTGGGTACGAGAAAGGGATGCTGGAACGAGATACGGAAACAGGATACAGGAATGAGATACGGGAACTAGATATGGTAAGGGGATATCGGAACGGTATACAAGAAACGGGAATGAGATACGGGAGCGGGATACGGGAGCGGCATAAGTGAACGGGATACGTGAACGGGATACGGGAACGGGATACGTGAACGGGATACGTGAACGGGATACGTGAACGGGATACGGGAACGTGATACGGGAATGGGATACGGAAACAAGATACAGAAACGGGATACGGGAACGGGGACTGGAGTGGGAACGCGATACGGGATACTGGAACGGGATACGGCAACGGGATACGGGAATGGGATACGAGAATGGGATACGGGAATGGGATACGGGAATGGGATACGGGAATGGGATACGGGAATGGGATACGGGAATGGGATACGGGAATGAGATACGGGAATGGGATACGGGAATGGGATACGGGAAGGGGATACGGGAATGGGATACGGGAATGGGATACGGGAATGGGATACGGGAATGGGATACGGGAATGGGATACGGGAATGAGATACGGGAATGGGATACGGGAATGGGATACGGGAATGGGATACGGGAATGGGATACGGGAATGGGATACGGGAATGGGATACGGGAATGGGATACGGGAATGGGATACGGGAATGGGATACGGGAATGAGATACGGGAATGGGATACGGGAATGGGATACGGGAATGGGATACGGGAATGAGATACGGGAATGGGATACGGGAATGGGATACGGGAATGGGATACGGGAACGGGATACGGGATAAGGGAACGGGATACGGGAACGGCATACGGGATACAGGAACGGGAGACGTGAACGGGATACGGGAACGGGATACGGGAACGGGATACGGGAACGAGATACGGGAACGGGATACGGGAACGGGATACGAGAACAGGATACGGGAACGGGATACGGGATACGGGATACGGGATACGGGATACGGTATACGGGATACGGGATACGGGATACGGGACACGAGAACAGGATACGGGAACGGGATACGGGAACGGGATACGGGAACGGGATACGAGAACGGGATACGGGAGCGGGAGACGGGATACGGAAACGGCATACGGGAAAGGGATACAGAATACGGGATACGGGAACGGGATACGGGAACGGGATACGGGAACGGGATACGGGAACGGGATACGGCAACGAGAACGGGATACTGGAACGGGATAATGGAACGGGATACGGGAACGGGATACGGGAACGGGATACGGGAACGGGATACGGGAACGGGATACGGGAACGGGATACGGGAACGGGATACGGGAAAGGGATACGGGAACGGGATACGGGAACGGGATACGGGAACGGGATACGGGAACGGGATACGGGAACGGGATACGGGAACGGGATACGGTAACGGAATACGGGAACGGGATACGGCAACGGGATACGGCAACGGGATACGGGAACGGGATTCGGGAACGGGATACGGAAACGGTATACGGGGGCGGTATACTTGAACGGGATACGGGGACGGGATACGGGGACGGGATACGGGGACGAGATACGGGGACGGGATACGGGGACGGAATACGGGGACGGGATACGGGGACGGGATACGGGAACGGGATACGGGAACGGGATACGGGAACGGGATACGGGAACGGGATACGGGAACGGGATACGGGAACGGGATACGGGAACGGGATACGGGAACGGGATACGGGAACGGGATACGGGAACGGGATACGGGAACGGGATACGGGAACGGGGTACAGGAACGGGATATGGCAACGGGATAAGGGAACGGGATACGGGAACGGGATACGGGAACGGGATACGGGAACGGGATACGGGAACGGGATACGGGAACGGGATACGGGAACGGGATACGTGAACGGGATACGTGAACGGGATACGAGAACGGGATACGGGAACGGGATACGGGAACGGGAGACGTAATACGGAATACGGAATACGGAATACGGAATATGAGGTACGAGATACGGAATACAGAATACGGAATACGGAATACGGAATACGGAATACGGAATACGAAATACGGAATACGGAATACGGAATAGTGAAAACGGAATACGGAATACGGAATACGGGACACTGGAAACGGCTAGCATATATAAATAAGCTGGCTATATAAATTGGGCATCGCGCAATAAAGGCCATCTAGCCGATTGCTCGGCAACCGAAAGTCCCAGCGATATGCGAGCAACACTATGTGATAGATAATCGATTGGCCTTGCGTATAGGATGTCGTCCAGAGCGATGCGCGTGCCACAGGCAAAGTTGTGCCCACTTTCATGATAAAATTGGCATATTCAGGATTTAAATTGGTGCTCGGAAACCGTTCGACGTAGAAGGCTGAACCGGGCACCATTTTGCAGGCGCAGCGACCGTCTTCAAATTATATGTGTTACTCAAAGCTGTGTGACTAATATTTTGGAGTGGGATTTGAAATGCAATATTTTTGGACAATTTAATCCTTCACACCGCCGTAACCCCCAAAACGAGGACAAACTTGCCCGGCAAATTTACACCGACGGATAGCGCCGTTCTTGCTGACCTATATCCACCCAAAATATTATGTAAATCGCTCATAGGTAACTTATGCTGAAGTCAAACGTAAACGATTACCGACGCTAACGTTGCGAAATAATTGCGTCGAATAAAATAGCATCATTTAAGTTTGCCCAAGACTGACACTGCCGCAGTCAAATTCATCAATGAGCGCATGACTAGCAGACGTCGCACCTCCCTCCCGGGGAGATTTTGTTGAAGCCGGTTGACATATTTCAGGCATGTAAACCGCTAAAATGTTGTGGCAGAGACTGCGACACGGGAACGAGATACGGTAAGAAGATATCGGAACGAAATACGGCAACAAGATACGGAAACTGGGTACGAGAAAGGGATGCTGGGACGAGATACGGGAACAGGATACGGGAATAAGATGCGGTAACTAGATATGGTAAGGAGATATCGGAACGGTGTACTAGATACGGGAATAAGATACGGGAGCAGGATACTGGAACTGGATACGGGAACGTGATACAGGAACGTGATACGGGAACGTGAAACGGGAATGGAATACAGAAACAAGATACGGAAACGGGATACGGAACGGGGACTGGAGTGGGAGCGCGATACGGGATATTGGAACGGAATACGGCAACGGGATACGGGAATGGGATACGGGAACAGGATATGGGATACGGGAACGGAATACGGGAACGGAATACGGGAACGGAATACGGGAACGGAATACGGGAACGGAATACGGGAACGGAATACGAGAACAGAATACGGGAACGGAATACGGGAACGGAATACGGGAACGGAATACGGGAACGGAATACGGGAACGGAATACGGGAACGGAATACGGGAACGGAATACGGGAACGGAATACGGGAACGGAATACGGGAACGGAATACGGGAACGGAATACGGGAACGGAATACGGGAACGGAATACTGGAACGGAATACGGAAACGGAATACGGGAACAGGATACGGGAACGGGATAGGGTAACGGGATACGGGAACGGGATACGGGAACGGGATACGGGAACGGGATACGGGAACGGGATACGGGAACGGGATACGGGAACGGGATACGGGAACGGGATACGGGAACGGGATACGGTAACGGGATACGGGAACGGCATACGGGATAGGGGAATGGGATACGGAACGGTATACAGAAACGCGATACGGGAACAGGATAGGGAACGGGATACGGGAGCGGTATACGGGAACGGGATCCGGGAACGGGATCCGGGAACGGGATCCGGGAACGGGATCCGGGAACGGGATCCGGGAACGGGATCCGGGAACGGGATCCGGGAACGGGATCCGGGAACGGGATCCGGGAACGGGATCCGGGAACGGGATACGGGAACGGGATACGGGATACGGGAACGGGATACGGGAACGGGATACGGGAACGGGATACGGGAACGGGATACGGGAACGGGATACGGGATCAGGATACGGGAATTGGATACGGGAATTGGATACAGGAACGGTATACGGGCACGGGATACGGGAACGGGATATGGGAACGTGATACGGGAACGGGATACGGGAACGAGATACGGGACACGGGAACTGGATACGGGAACTGGATACGGGAACTGGATACGGGATACAGGAACGGGATACGAAAATGGAATACGGGAACGGGATACCGGAGCAGGATACCGGAACAGGATACCGGAACAGGATACCGGAACACGATACCGGAACGGGATATGGAAAGGGGATACGGGATATGGGAACGAGATACAGGTACGGGATACAGGTACGGGATTCAGGTACGGGATACGGAACGAGATACGGGAACAGGATACGGGAACTGGGAAAGTCTATATGGTAAGGAGATATAGGAACGGTGAAACGAGATACGGAAACGGGATACGGAAACGGGATAAGAAAAAGGATACGGAAACGGGATACGGGAACGGGAACTGGAGCGGGAACGGGATACGGGAACGGGATACAGGAACGGGATATGGGAACGGGATACGGGAACGGGAAACGGGAACGGGGTACGGGAACGGGATACGGGATACGGGAACGGGATACGGGATACGGGAACGGGATACGGGAACGGGATACGGGAATGGGATACGGGAATGGGATAAGGGGATGGGATACGGGAACGGGTACGGGAACTGAATACGGAAACGGGATACGGAAACGAGATACGGGAACGGGATACGGGCACGGGATACGGGAACGGGTTACGGGAACGTGATACGGAAACTGGATACGGGAACTGATTAAGGGATACGGTAACGGTATACGGGATACGGGAACGGGATACGGGATACTGGAACGGGATACAGGAACGGGATACAGGAACGGGATACAGGAACGGGATACAGGAACGGGATACAGGAACGGGATACAGGAACGGGATACAGGAACGGGATACAGGAACGGGATACAGGAACGGGATACAGGAACGGGATACAGGAACGGGATACGGAACGTGATACGGGAACGGGATACGGGAACGAGAACGGGATACTGGAACGGGATAATGGAACGGGATACGGGAACGGGATACGGGTACGGGATACCGGAACAGGATACGGGAACGAGATACGGGAACGGGATACGTAATACGTAATACGTAATACAGAATACGGAATACGGAATACGGAATACGGAATACGGAATACGAGATACGGAATACGGAATACGGAATACGGAATAATGAATATGGAATACTGAATACGGAATACGGGACACTGGAAACGGCTAGCATATATAAATAAGCTGGCTATATAAATTGCGCATCGCGCAATAAAGGCCATCTAGTAAATCCTCAAAGATGACCCGCCGCCGCCGCCGCCGCCGCCGGAGTGACGCCCTAAATCGGTTCCTGTGCAGCCGTCTGATGAGTTATGAGGGTGATTTTTTCAGCACTTTTGGGTCCCGTGATTCAACAGGTCGTATCAAGTTTTGGTGTCGATCCGACCGACGGTGCGGCGTCGGCACGTGCGCGCGTGCGCCATTCGTTTAACATGGGAAACTCGACATTGTGAAATCGTGAAAAATGGGCAAGTTTCGCCCGGTTCCCCGGCCGCTTGCTCGGCAACCGAGAATCGCAACGATATTCGAGCAACACTATGTGATAGATAATCGATTGGCCTTGCGTATAGGATGTCGTCCAGAGCGATGTGCGTCCCACGTGCAAAGTTGTGACCACTTTCATGATAAAATTGGCATATTCAGGATTTAAATTGGTGCTCGGAAACCGTTCGACGTAAAAGGCTGATCCAGGCACCATTTTGCAGGCGCAGCGACCGTCTTCAAATTATATGTGTTACTCAAAGCTGTGCGACTAATATTTTGGAGTTGAAGTTGAAATGCAATATTTTTGGACAATTTAATCCTTCACACCGCCGTAACACCCAAAACGAGGACAAACTTGACCGGCAAATTTACACTGACGGATAGCACCGTTCTTGCTGACCTATATCCAACCAAAATATTCTGTAAAACGCTCATAGGTAACTTATGCTGAAGTCAAACGTAAACGATTACCAACGCTAACGTTGCGAAATAATTTCGTCGAATAAAATAGTATCGTTTAAGTTTGCCCAAGACTGACACTGCCGCAGTCAAATTCATCAATGAGCGCATGACTAGCTGACGTCGCACCTCCCTCCCGGGGAGATTTTGTTGAAGCCAGTTGACATATTTCAGGCATGTAAACCGCTAAAATGTTTTGGCAGAGACTGCGACACGGAAAAGAGATACGGTAAGAAGATATGGGAACGAAATACGGCAACAAGATACGGAAACTGGGTACGAGAAAGGGATGCTGGAACGAGATACGGGAACAGGATACGGGAATGAGATACGTTAACTAGATATGGTAAGGAGATATCGGAACGGTGTACAAAAAACGGGAATGAGATACGGGAGCGGGATACCGGAGCGGCATAAGTGAACGGGATACGGGAACGGGATACGGGAACGGGATACGTGAACGGGTTACGGGAACGGGTTACGGGAACGGGTTACGGGAACGGGTTACGGGAACGGGTTACGGGAACGGGTTACGGGAACGGGTTACGGGAACGGGTTACGGGAACGGGTTACGGGAACGGGTTACGGGAACGGGTTACGGGAACGGGTTACGGGAACGGGTTACTGGAACGGGTTACGGGAACGGGTTACGAGAGCGGGATAAGAGAACGGGATACGGGATCGGGATACGTTAACAGGATACGGGAACGAGATACGGGAACGGGATACGAGATACGGGAACGGGATATGGGAACTGGATATTGGAACAGGATACGGGAACGGGATACCGGAACGGGATACGGGAACGGGATACGGGAACGGGATACAGGAACGGGATACGGGAACGGCATACGGGAACGGGATACGGGAAGGGGATACGGGAACGGGATACGGGAACGTCATACGGGAACGGGATACGGGAACGGGATATGGGAACGGGATATGGGAACGGGATACGGGAACGGGATACGGAAACGGGAACGGGATACGGGATACCGGATACGGGAATGGGATACGGGAACGGGATACAGGATAGGGAACGATATACGGGAAGGGATACGGGAACGGGATACGGGAACAGGATACGGGAACGGGATACGGGAACGGGATACGGGAACGGGATACGGGAACGGGATACGGGAACGGGATACGGGAACGGGATACGAGCACGGGATACAATATACGGGAACTGGATACGGAACGGGATACGGGAACGGGAAACAGGAAGCGGATTCGGAAACTGGATACGGGAGCGGGATAAAGGATACGGGATCGGATACGTGAACGGGATACGAGATACGAAAACGGGAAACGAGATACGGGACACGGGAACGGGATACGTGATACGGGATACGGGATACCGGATACGGGAACGGGATACTGGAACGGGATACGGGAACGGGATACGGGATACGGGAACGGGATACGGGAACGGGATACGGGAACGGGATACGGGAACGGGATACGGGAACGGGATACGGGAACGGGATACGGGAACAGGATACGGGAACGGGATACGTGAACGGGAACGGGATACGGGAACGGGATACGGTAACGGGATACGGGAACGGGATACTGGATACGGTAATGGGGTACGGGAACGGGATACGGGAACGAGATAGGGCACGTTATACGGCAACGGGATACGGGAACGGGATACGAGAACGAGATACGGGAACGGGATAGGGTAACAGGATACGGAAACGGGATACGGAAACGGGATACGGAAACGGGATACGGAAACGGGATACGGAAGCTGTATACTGAAACGGGATACGGAAACAGGATACGGGATACGGGAACGGGATACGGAAACGGGATACGGAAACGGGATACAGAAACGGGATACGAAAACGGGATACGGAAACGGGATACGGGAACGGGTTATGGGAACGGGATGCGGGAAGGGGATACGGGAACGCGATTCGGGAACGGGATACGGGAACGGGATACGGGAACGGGATACGGGAATGGGATACGGGAACGGGATACGGGGACGGGATGCGGAAAGGGGATACGGGTACGGGATACGGGAACGGGATACGGGAACGGGAACGGGATACGGGAACGGGATACGGGAACGGGATACGGGATACGGGAACGGGATACGGAAACGGGATACGGAAACGGGATACGGAAACGGGATACGAAAACGGGATACGGAAACGGGATACGGAAACGGGATACGGAAACGGGATACGGAAACGGGATACGGAAACGGGATACGGAAACGGGATACGGAAACGGGATACGGAAACGGGATACGGAAACGGGATACGGAAACGGGATACGGAAACGGGATACGGAAACGGGATACGGGAACGGGATACGAGATACGGGAACGGGATACGGAAAGGGATACGGAAACGGGATACGGGATACGGGAAAGGGGAACGGGATACGGGACGGTATACGGGAACGGTATACGGAAACGGGATACGGAAACGGGATACGGAAACGGGATACGAAAACGGGATACGGAAACGGGATACGGAAACGGCATACGGAAACGGGATCCGGAAACGGGATACGGAAACGGGATACTGAAACGGGATACGGAAACGGGATACGGGAACGGGATACGGGAACGGGATACATGAACGGGATACGGGAACGGGATACAGGAACAGGATAGGGAACGGGATACGGGAACGGGATACGGGAACTGGATACGGTAACGGGATACGGGAACGGGATACGGGAACGGGATACGGGAACGGGATACGGGAACGGGATACGGGAACGGGATAGGGAATGGGATACGGGAACGGGATACGGGAACGGGATATGAAAACGGGATACAGGATATGGGAACGGGATACGGGAATGGGATATGGGAACGGGATACGGAAACGGGTTACAAGAACGAGACACGGTATACGGGCACGGGATACGTAAACAGGATACGGAAACGGGATACGGGAATGGGATACCGGAACGGGATAACGGAACGGGATACCGGAACGGGATACCGGAACGGGATACCGGAACGGGATACCGGAACGGGATACGGGAACGGGATACGGGAACGGGACACGGGGACGGGATACGGAAACGGGATACGGGATACGGGAACGGGATACGGAAACGGGATACGGAAACGGGATACGGAAACGGGATACGGAAACGGGATACGGAAACGGGATACGGGAACGGGTATGGGAACGGGATGGGGAAGGGGATACGGGAACGCGATTCGGGAACGGGATAGGGGAACGGGAACAGGATACGGGAACAGGATACGGAAACAGGATACGGGAACAGGATACGGGAACAGGATACGGGAACAGGATACGGGAACAGGATACGGGAACAGGATACGGGAACAAGATTCGGGAACAGGATACGGGAACAGGATACAGGAACAGGATACAGGAACAGGATACGGGAACAAAATACGGGAACAGGATACGGGAACAGGATAAGGGAACGCGATACGGAAACGGGATACGAGAACGGGAACGGGATACTGGTACGGGATAATGGTACGGGATACTGGTACGGGATACTGGTACGGAATACAGGAACGGGATACGGCAACGGGATACGGCAACGGGATACGGCAACGGGATACGGCAACCGGATACGGCAAAGGGATACGGCAACGGGATACGGCAACGGGATACGGCAACTGGATACGGCAACAGGATATGCCAACGTGATACGGCAACGTGATACGGGAACGGGATACGGGAACGGGATACGTGAACGGGATACGGGAACAGGATACGGGAGCGGGATACGGGATACGGTAACGGGATACGGGATACGGGATACGGGAACAGGATACGGGAACGGGATACGGGAACGGGATACGGGAACGGGATACGGTAACGGGATACGGGCACGGGGAACGGGATACGGGAACGGGATACGGGCACGGGATACGGGACACGGAAACGGGATACGGGAAAGGGATACCGGAAAAGGATGCGGGAACGTGATACGGGATACGGGAATGAGACACGGGAACAGCAACAGGCAAGGAATACGGGAACAGGGTACGGGATACGGGAGACGTAATCCAGAATACGAGATACGGGACACGTGATACGGGATACCGGATGCGGGATGCAGGATGCAGGATGGGGGATGCGGGATGCGGGATACAGTATACCGGAATGGGGTACATGAACGGGATCCGGGATTCGGGAACGGGATATTACCTGGCTATATAAATTGAAGGCTATATAAATTGCGCATCGCGCAATACCGGCCCTCTAGTCTCTATCTCTATTTCTATATTATAAATCCCAAAAGATGACCCGCCGCCGCCGCCGCCGCCGCCGGAGTTACGCCCTAAATCGGTTCCTGTGCAGTCGTCTGATGAGTTATGAGGAGGATTTTTTCAGGACTTTTGGGTCCCCTGATTCAACAGGTCGTATCAAGTTTTGGTGTTGATCCGACCGACGGTGCGGCGTCGGCACGTGCGCGCGTGCGCCATTCGTTTAACATGGGAAACGCGACATTGAGAAATCGCGAAAATCGGGCAAGTTTCGCCCGGTTCCCCGGCCGCTTGCTCGGCAACCGAGAATCGCAGCGATATGCGAGCAACACTATGTGATAGATAATCGATTGGCCTTGCGTATAGGATGTCGTCCAGAGCGATGTACGTGCCACGTGCAAAGTTGTGACCACTTTCATGATAAAATTGGCATATTCAGGATTACAATTGGTGCTCGGAAACCGTTCGACGTAGAAGGCTGAACCGGGCACCATTTTGCAGGCGCAGGGACCGTCTTCAAATTATATGTTATTCAAAGCTGTGTGACTAATATTTTGGAGCTGAAGTTGAAATGCAATATTTTTGGACAATTTAATCTTTCACACCGCCGTAACACCCAAAACGAGGACAAACTTGACCGGCAAATTTACACAGACGGAGAGCGCCGTTCTTGCTGACCTATATCCACCCAAAATATTCTGTAAATCGCTCATAGGTAACTCATACTGACGTCAAACGTAAACGATTACCGACGCTAACGTTGCGAAATAATTGCGTCGAATAGAATAGCATCATTTAAGTTTGCCCAAGACTGACACTGCCGCAGTCAAATTCACCAATGAGCGCATGACTAGCAGACGTCGCACCTCCCTCCCGGGGAGATTTTGTTGAAGCCGGTTGACATATTTCAGGCATGTAAACCGCTAAAATGTTTTGGCAGAGACTGCGACACGGGAACGAGATACGGTAAGAAGATATGGCAGCGAAATACGGCAACAAGATACGGAAACTGGATACGAGAAAGTGATGCTGGAACGAGATACGGGAACAGGATACGGGAATGAGATACGTTAACTAGATATGGTAAGGAGATATCGGAACGATGTACGAGATACGGGAATGAGATACGGGAGGGGGTTACGGGAGCGGGATACGGGAGCGGGATACGGGAGCGGGATACGGGAGCGGGATACGGGAGTGGGATACGGGATCGGGATACGGGATCGGGATACGGGATTGGGATACGGGTTCGGGATACGGGAGCGGGATAAGGGAACGGGATACGGGAGCGATATATGGGAGAGGGATACGGGATCGGGATACGGGAGCGGGGTACGGGAGCGGGATAAAAGAACGGGATACGGGATCGGGATACGTTAACAGGATACGGGAACGGGATACGGGAACGGGATACGAGATACGGGAACGAGATATGGGAACAGGATACGGGAACGGGATACGGGAACGGGATACGGGAACGGGATACGGGAACGGGATACGGGGACGGGATACGGGAACGGGATACGGGAACGGGATACGGGAACGGGATACGGGAACGGGATACGGGAACGGGATACGGGAAGGGGATACGGGAACGGGATACGGGAACGGGATACGGGAACGGGATACGGGAACGGGATATGGGAACAGGATACGGGAACGGGATACGGAAACGGGATACGGAAACGGGAACGGGATACGGGATACCGGATACGGGAATGGGATAAGGGAACGGGATACGGGATAGGGAGCGAGATACGGGAAGGGATACGGGAACGGGATACGGGAACGGGATACGGGAACGGGATACGGGAACGGGATACGGGAACGGGATACGGGAACGGGATACGGGAACGGGATACGGGAACGGGATAAAGGGAACGGGATACGAGCACGGGATACAATATACGGGAACTGGATACGGAACGGGATACGGGAACGGGAAACAGGAAGCGGATTCGGAAACTGGATACGGAGCGGGATAAAGGATACGGGATCGGATACGTGAAAGGGATACGAGATACGGAAACGGAAAACGAGATACGGGATACGGGAACGGGAACGGAAACTGGAGAGGGAGCGGGACACGTGATACGGTATACGGGATACGGTATACGGGAACTGGATACGGGATACGGGATACGGGATACGGGATACGGGATACGGGATACTGGAACTGGAGAGGGAGCGGGACACGTGATACGGTATACGGGATACGGTATACGGGAACTGGATACGGGATACGGGATACGGGATACGGGATACGGGATACCGGATACGGGAACGGGATACTGGAACGGGATACGGGAACGGAATACGGGAACGGGATACGGGAACGGGATACGGGAACGGGATACGGGAACGGGATACGGGAACGGGATACGGGAACGGGATACGGGAACGGGATACGGGATACGGGAACGGGATACGGGAACGGGATACGGGAACGGGATACGGGAACGGGATACGGGAACGGGAAACGGGAACGGGATACGGGAACGGGATACGGGAACGGGATACGGGAACAGGATACGGGAACGGCACACGGGAACGGGATAGGGCACGTTATATGGGAACATGATACGGGAACGGGATACGGGAACGGGATACGGGAACGGGATACGAGAACGGGATACGGGAACGGGATACGGGAACGGGATATGGGAACGGGATACGGGAACGGGATACGGTGACGAGATGCGGAAAGGGGATACGGGAACGGGAAACGGGAACGGATACGGGAGCGGGATACGGGAACGGGATACGGGAACGGGATACGGGAACGGGATACGGGAACGGGATACGGGATACGGGAACGGGATACGGGAACGGGATACGGGAACGGGAACGGGATACGGGAACGGGATACGGGAACGGGATACGGGAACGGGATACGGGATACGGGATACGGGAACGGGATACGGGATACAGGATACGGGAGCTTGACACGGGAACGGGATACGAGAACGGGATACGGGAAGGGGATACGGGAACGGGATACGGCAACGGAATACGGGAACGGGATACGGGATACGGAAACGGGATACGGAAACGGGATACGGAAACGGGATACGGAAACGGGATACGGAAACGGGATACGGAAACGGGATACGGAAACGGGATACGGAAACGGGATACGGAAACGGGATACGGAAACGGGATACGGAAACGGGATACGGAAATGGGATACGGAAACGGGATACGGAAACGGGATACGGAAACGGGATACGGAAACGGGATACGGAAACGGGATACGGAAACGGGATACGGAAACGGGATATGGAAACGGGATACCGGAACAGGACACCGGAACAGGATACCGAAACAGGATACCGGAACAGGATACCGGAACAGAATACCGGAACGGGATAAGGGATACGGGAATGGGATACTGAAACGGGATACAGGAACGGGACCGGAACAGGATACCGGAACAGGATACCGGAACAGGATACCGGAACGTGATACGGGAACGGGATACGGGTTACGGGAACGAGAACGAGATACGGGAACGAGATACAGGTACGGGATACGGAACGGGATACGGAATGGGATACGGAACGGGATACGGAACGGTATACGGAACGGGATGCGGAACGGGATACGGGAACGGTATACGGGAACGGGATACGGGAACAGGATACGGGAATAGGATAGGGGAACAGGATACGGGAACGGGATACGGGAACGGAATACGGGAACGGGATGCGGGAACGGGATGCGGGAACGGGATGCGGGAACGGGATACGGGAAGGAAATAGGGAACGGGATACGGGAACGGGATACGCGAACGGGATACGGGAACGGGATTCTGGAACTGGATGCGGGAACGGGATACCGGAACGGGATACGGGAACGGGATACGGGAATGGGATACGGGAACGGGATACGGGATACGGGAACGGGATACGGGAACGGGATACGGGAACGGGATACGGGAACGGGAACGGGATACGGGAACGGGATACGGGAACGGGATACGGGAACGGGATACGGGAACGGGATACGGGAACGGGATACGGGAACGGGATACGGGAACGGGATACGGGAACGGGATACGGGAACGGGATACGGGAACGGGATACGGGAACGAGATACGGGAACGGGATACGGGAAGGGGGAAACGGGATACGGGAACGGGATACGGGAACGGGATACGGGAACGGGATACGGCAACGGGATACGGCAACGGGATACGGGAACGATATACGGGAACGAGATACGGGAACAAGATACAGGATACGGGAACGGGATACATAATACGTAATACGTAATACAGAATACGTAATACAGAATACGGAATACGGAATACGGAATACGGAATACGGAATAAGAGATACGAGATACGAGATACGAGATACGAGATACGAGATACGAGATACGAGATACGAGATACGAGATACGTGATACGAGATACGGAATACGGAATACGGAATACGGAATACGGAATACGGAATACGGAATAATGAATACGGAATAATGAATACGGAATAATGAATACGGAATACTGAATACGGAATACGAGACACTGGAAACGGCTAGCATATATAAATAAGCTGGCTATATAAATTGCGCATCGCGCAATAAAGGCCATCTAGTGTTCTATAACAATTCAATATTGTTATTAATAACGCGCTCTAGCGCTTGGCGGTCGTTGTCGCAGCGACCGACTGTGACCGGGCGAGGCCACCGGGTCAGCGCCCGCGGCGCTGAGCTGCCCGAGCGCAGCGGAATCGGCCGGCCGGAGCGGGGCATTCAGTTGGCGCCAGGCTCGGAGCTCGCACGCGGTGCGGTGCTGGAGGCTTGAGCACTGAGCAGGGCAATTGTACGGTTTCGCCGTCTGTTTGTTTCTTTAGTTTCTTTTATGTGTATTCGGTCAATATCATCCAACATTATCAATTCAATTAAGTACTATGTGACCTTGGGATGGTTCGATGTAAATACAGAGAGTTCGGATAAATGTGTTACTGTTTGAATGCCTGCTGAAGTTTGAAAAGCGTTCTGTAATTACTGGCAGAGCGCTTGGGACCCGACCTTCGCATGGGTCAGCTCAGTGTCGGCAGACGTCGGAGAAACGTCGGGCCGATGTCGGCTCGATGTCTGGGTAACATCGGCTACACGTCGGGTCAACAGCGGGCCGACGTCGGCCTGATGTCGGCCCGATGTTGGTATGCCGAGATGCCGACGTCGGCCCGATGTCGGCCCGATGTCGGGGTAACATCGGCTACACGTCGGGTCAACAGCGGGTCGACGTCGGCCTGACGTCGGGGGTAATATCGGCTACACGTCGGGTCAACAGCGGGCCGACGTCGGCCTGATGTCGGCCCGATGTTGGCATGCCGAGCTGCTTTCCGTGCCGAGATACCGACGTCGGCTAGACCTCGGCTGGATCTCGGCATATGCGGACATATCCGACGTCGGGCCGGCATCGGGCCGACGTCCAGCCGACGTCGGCATGTTTACTGGGTATCTACCCCTTAAAATGGTAAAACTCCCCCGGATTTTGCCCACTTCATTTTGAGGAGGCCCCCATTTTCGCTTTTTATATTTGTATACGACATGGGCAAAATTGGTCTCGAAATCGACCAAGGGGGGGGGGGTATCGCCCCCTTGTATCCTCCCCTGTGACAGGCTGGATACTGCAGTAGCGCGCACAACAGTATCTTACACCAAACCCTGGAGACTGCAGTAATGTACACGACAGTAACACCAAACCATGGAGACTGCAGAAGCGTACACAACAGTAACACCACGGGCTGGAGACTGCAGTAGCGTACACAACAGTAACACCACGGGCAGGAGACTGCAGTAGTGCACACAACAGTAACACCACGGGCAGGAGACTGCAGTAGCGCACATAGCAGTAACACCACGGTTTGGAGACTGCAGTAGCACACACAACAGTAACACCACGGGCAGGAGACTGCAGTAGCGCACATAGAAGTAACACCACGAACTGGAAACTGCAGTAGCGCATACTATTTATTTATTTATTTATTGAGTCAACAACCACAGGCACAGGGCCCACTTACGGTTGCAGTCATGCTGCCTCATGCAACAGGAAATTAAAACATTCACAAACTACATGAGTGCACATGGTACATACAATAAGAGAACACAACTATACTGCATAGTAAACACAGCAGCATAAAATAAATACATAAAAGGCGATTAAAATCGCCAGTGAAAGTAGGAACAAACGTGTAAATAAAGCGCTGATACAGGCAAAAACCTAAAAATAGACAAATACATAAAAGCGCCGGTAAAAGTAAATATAAACGTGTAGATATAGCGCTGGTACAGGCAAAAGACCTAAAATAGACAAGTGCAACTTAAAGCCAATGACCGATCACGGGACACAGCTCACAGCAGCGACCTTAACTCAAGTATGTGCCCTGAACATCAGCGAACTTCGTGATGTCAGATCTAAGGGTACGAGACGGCATACATAAATCCGTCTGAGGGCTGCTGTGTGTGAGCGAGTTAAAGAGATGCGGGAGACGAATCAAGAAGCCCCTCTTTACAGAGTCAACTCTTCCACGAGGTACATGGAAGAGCTCGGGGCGCCGCGTACGTCGACTTGGTGCTGACAGCGGGAACGTTGCCACAATATCAGGGCAGTCTATGTTGCCGCTGAATACTGAGCGCATGAACATTAGATCGGACCGAACGAAACGCGACCTGACCGATGCGCAGCCAAACAGCTCGAGCAATGACACGTAATCAAGTGGTGGACACGCTGCTTGGGTTTTAGATCCCAGCCACATCAGGAAACGGTGTTGAAGGCGCTCCAGCCGGCGCATATGGGTGACCGCAGCGCCTGACCAGATTACGCTACCGTATTCCAGTATGGATCTTACATGGGCCTTGTAGGCGGCGAGGGCTGCGGCATGGTCAAAGCGCGTTTGTTGTGTGCCAGCAGACATCTGCATGCTTCTAATTAGCAGGCCAAGCATGCGGTTAGCTTTAGCGACTGTGGCGTCAACGTGGTCCGCAAATGTAAGCTTGGCGTCTAAAATGACGCCAAGGTCACGCACGCGCACACATCGCTCAAGCTTGTGGCCGTCCAGCACGTACGATACAAGATGAGGTGATGAGCGCAGGGTAAAAGTGATCGTCTTGCACTTAGCTGGGTTGAGTTTCAAACGCCAAGTTTTGGACCACAAACTGAGGCGGTCTAAGTCGGCCTGGAGGGAATGAGCGTCCTCTGGGGAACTGATTCGGTTGAAAATTTTGATATCGTCTGCATAAGACAGGCACGATGTTTTGATGTGATTAGGAAGGTCAGCGACGTAACAGGTGAACAGAATTGGGCCTAAAATGCTGCCTTCCGGGACCCCGGATAGTACCGGAGCCCAGTCAGAATGTTTCCCATCGAGAATGACTCGCTGGGATCGTTGGCTTAGGTAAGACTCAAGCCAGCTGAGCGCAAGACCTGAGATGTTAAAAGAGCACTTGAGCTTGTGTAAAAGTAGACTATGGCTCACACTCGTAAAGGCGGAAGAATAATCAGTGTAGATTGCGTCAGTTTGCAATCCCTTTGTCAGTGAGGTCCAGCAGTGTTCCAAAAAACAAGCCAAGTTGCTCAGGCAGGAGCGTTTAGGAAGAAAACCGTGCTGAGAAGAAGGCAGTGCTGGAAGGCATGCTTGGAGCAGGCTCTCGCACACTACCTTCTCCAGAATTTTAGAGCAAAGTGTTAATAATGAGATTGGTCTGTAGTTGTCTGGAAGCTTTTTAGAACCATTTTTGAATACAGGAATGATGTTGGCCCGCTTCCAAGATGACGGAAACACCCCGGAGCGCACCGACACTCGACATATGATGTCGATAGGGATCGCAAACTCATCCGCACATTCGTGTAAAATCCTAGCACTGAGGCCATCAGGACCGCAAGCTTTATGTGGGCTTAGCTCGCGCAGGAGCTGTGCCACACGGCCAGGTGGAACGTTAAAAGCAGACAAACCTGGGGCGTTAAGAGCGGGGGCGTCCGGTAAAGCGTCAGTACACGATGCGCTAAACTTTTTAACGAAACACTTGTTGAAGCAATTCGCCCTAGCCGTTGCGTCCTTCACCACCATGCCGTTGCACTCCAAAACGGGAGACACGTGACCACTGGACTTCAAAGATTTAATGATATACAACAGTAACACCACGAGCTGGAGACTGCAGTAGCACACACAACAGTAACACCACGAGCTTGAAGTGGAGACCGCCATGCTCATTGCTCACATAATATTAACATCCCCGGGCTGTGGAGCCTGCAGTAGTGCACACAACAATAACACCACAGGCTTGAAGTGGAGACCGCCATGCTCATTGCTCACATAATATTAACATCCCCGGGCTGTGGAGCCTGCAGTAGTGCACACAACAATAACACCACAGGCTTGAAGTGGAGACTGCCATGCTCATTGCTCATATAATATTAACATCCCCGGGCTGTGGAGCCTGCAGTAGTGCACACAACAATAACACCACAGGCTTGGGACTGCCATGCTCATTGCTCACATAATATTAACATCCCCGGGCTGTGGAGCCTGCAGTAGTGCACACAACAATAACACCACAGGCTTGAAGTGGAGACCGCCATGCTCATTGCTCACATAATATTAACATCCCCGGGCTGTGGAGCCTGCAGTAGTGCACACAACAATAACACCACAGGCTTGAAGTGGATACCGCCATGCTCATTGCTCACATAATAGTAACATCCCCGGGCTGTGGAGCCTGCAGTAGTGCACACAACAATAACACCACAGGCTTGAGACTGCCATGCTCATTGCTCACATAATATTAACATCCCCGGGCTGCGGAGCCTGCAGTAGTGCACACAACAATAACACCACAGGCTTGAGACTGCCATGCTCATTGCTCACATAATAGTAACATCCCCGGGCTGTGGAGCCTGCAGTAGTGCACACAACAATAACACCACAGGCTTGAGACTGCCATGCTCATTGCTCACATAATATTAACATCCCCGGGCTGTGGAGCCTGCAGTAGTGCACACAACAATAACACCACAGGCTTGAAGTGGATACCGCCATGCTCATTGCTCACATAATAGTAACATCCCCGGGCTGTGGAGCCTGCAGTAGTGCACACAACAATAACACCGCAGGCTTGAGACTGCCATGCTCATTGCTCACATAATATTAACATCCCCGGGCTGTGGAGCCTGCAGTAGTGCACACAACAATAACACCACAGGCTTGAGACTGCCATGCTCATTGCTCACATAATATTAACATCCCCGGGCTGTGGAGCCTGCAGTAGTGCACACAACAATAACACCACAGGCTTGAAGTGGAGACTGCCATGCTCATTGCTCACATAATATTAACATCCCCGGGCTGTGGAGCCTGCAGTAGTGCACACAACAATAACACCACAGGCTTGAAGTGGAGACCGCCATGCTCATTGCTCACATAATATTAACATCCCCGGGCTGTGGAGCCTGCAGTAGTGCACACAACAATAACACCACAGGCTTGAAGTGGAGACCGCCATGCTCATTGCTCACATAATATTAACATCCCCGGGCTGTGGAGCCTGCAGTAGTGCACACAACAATAACACCACAGGCTTGAGACTGCCATGCTCATTGCTCACATAATAGTAACATCCCCGGTCTGTGGAGCCTGCAGTAGTGCACACAACAATAACACCACAGGCTTGAGACCGCCATGCTCATTGCTCACATAATATTAACATCCCCGGGCTGTGGACCCTGCAGTAGTGCACACAACAATAACACCACAGGCTGGAGACTGCCATGCTCATTGCTCACATAATATTGACATCCCCGGGCTGTGGAGCCTGCAGTAGTGCACGCAATAATAACACCACAGGCTTGAAGTGGAGACCACCATGCTCATTGCTCACATAATATTAACATCCCCGGGCTGTGGAGCCTGCAGTAGTGCACACAACAATAACACCACAGGCTTGAAGTGGAGACCGCCATGCTCATTGCTCACATAATAGTAACATCCCCGGGCTGTGGAGCCTGCAGTAGTGCACACAACAATAACACCACAGGCTTGAGACCGCCATGCTCATTGCTCACATAATATTAACATCCCCGGGCTGTGGAGCCTGCAGTAGTGCACACAACATTAACACCACAGGCTTGAGACTGCCATGCTCATTGCTCACATAATAGTAACATCCCCGGGCTGTGGAGCCTGCAGTAGTGCACACAACAATAACAACACAGGCTTGAGACCGCCATGCTCATTGCTCACATAATATTAACATCCCCGGGCTGTGGAGCCTGCAGTAGTGCACACAACAATAACACCACAGGCTTGAAGTGGAGACCGCCATGCTCATTGCTCACATAATATTAACATCCCCGGGCTGTGGAGCCTGCAGTAGTGGACACAACAATAACACCACAGGCTTGAAGTGGAGACCGCCTTGCTCATTGCTCACATAATATTAACATCCCCGGGCTGTGGAGCCTGCAGTAGTGCACACAACAATAACACCACAGGCTTGAGACTGCCATGCTCATTGCTCACATAATATTAACATCCCCGGGCTGTGGAGCCTGCAGTAGTGCACACAACAATAACACCACAGGCTTGAGACTGCCATGCTCATTGCTCACATAATAGTAACATCCCCGGGCTGTGGAGCCTGCAGTAGTGCACACAACAATAACACCACAGGCTTGAGACCGCCATGCTCATTGCTCACATAATATTAACATCCCCGGGCTGTGGAGCCTGCAGTAGTGCACACAACAATAACACCACAGGCTTGAGACCGCCATGCTCATTGCTCACATAATAGTAACATCCCCGGGCTGTGGAGCCTGCAGTAGTGCACACAACAATAACACCACAGGCTTGAGACCGCCATGCTCATTGCTCACATAATATTAACATCCCCGGGCTGTGGAGCCTGCAGTAGTGCACACAACAATAACACCACAGGCTTGAGACTGCCAAGCTCATTGCTCACATAATAGTAACATCCCCGGGCTGTGGAGCCTGCAGTAGTGCACACAACAATAACACCACAGGCTTGAGACCGCCATGCTCATTGCTCACATAATATTAACATCCCCGGGCTGTGGAGCCTGCAGTAGTGCACACAACAATAACACCACAGGCTTGAAGTGGAGACCGCCATGCTCATTACTCACATAATATTAACATCCCCGGGCTGTGGAGCCTGCAGTAGTGCACACAACAATAACACCACAGGCTTGAAGTGGAGACCGCCATGCTCATTGCTCACATAATATTAACATCCCCGGGCTGTGGAGCCTGCAGTAGTGCACACAACAATAACACCACAGGCTTGAGACTGCCATGCTCATTGCTCACATAATATTAACATCCCCGGGCTGTGGAGCCTGCAGTAGTGCACACAACAATAACACCACAGGCTTGAGACTGCCATGCTCATTGCTCACATAATATTAACATCCCCGGGCTGTGGAGCCTGCAGTAGTGCACACAACAATAACACCACAGGCTTGAGACTGCCATGCTCATTGCTCACATAATAGTAACATCCCCGGGCTGTGGAGCCTGCAGTAGTGCACACAACAATAACACCACAGGCTTAAGACCGCCATGCTCATTGCTCACATAATATTAACATCCCCAGGCTGTGGAGCCTGCAGTAGTGCACACAAAAATAACACCACAGGCTTGAGACTGCCATGCTCATTGCTCACATAATAGTAACATCCCCGGGCTGTGGAGCCTGCAGTAGTGCACACAACAACAACACCACAGGCTTGAAGTGGAGACCGCCATGCTCATTGCTCACATAATATTAACATCCCGGGCTGTGGAGCCTGCAGTAGTGCACACAACAATAACACTACAGGCTTGAAGTGGAGACCGCCATGCTCATTGCACACATAATATTAACATCCCCGGGCTGTGGAGCCTGCAGTAGTGCACACAACAATAACACCACAGGCTTGAAGTGGAGACCGCCATGCTCATTGCTCACATAATATTAACATCCCCGGGCTGTGGAGCCTGCAGTAGTGAACACAACAATAACACCACAGGCTTGAAGTGGAGACCGCCATGCTCATTGCTCACATAATAGTAACATCCCCGGGCTGTGGAGCCTGCAGTAGTGCACACAACAGTAACACCACAGGCTTGAAGTGGAGACCGCCATGCTCATTGCTCACATAATATTAACATCCCCGGGCTGTGGAGCCTGCAGTAGTGCACACAACAATAACACCACAGGCTTGAGACCGCCATGCTCATTGCTCACATAATATTAACATCCCCGGGCTGTGGAGCCTGCAGTAGTGCACACAACAATAACACCACAGGCTGGAGACTGCCATGCTCATTGCTCACATAATATTAACATCCCCGGGCTGTGGAGCCTGCAGTAGTGCACACAATAATAACACCACAGGCTTGAAGTGGAGACCACCATGCTCATTGCTCACATAATATTAACATTCCCGGGCTGTGGAGCCTGCAGTAGTGCACACAACAATAACACCACAGGCTTGAAGTGGAGACCGCCATGCTCATTGCTCACATAATAGTAACATCCCCGGGCTGTGGAGCCTGCAGTAGTGCACACAACAATAACACCACAGGCTTGAGACCGCCATGCTCATTGCTCACATAATATTAACATCCCCGGGCTGTGGAGCCTGCAGTAGTGCACACAACATTAACACCACAGGCTTGAGACTGCCATGCTCATTGCTCACATAATAGTAACATCCCCGGGCTGTGGAGCCTGCAGTAGTGCACACAACAATAACACCACAGGCTTGAGACCGCCATGCTCATTGCTCACATAATATTAACATCCCCGGGCTGTGGAGCCTGCAGTAGTGCACACAACAATAACACCACAGGCTTGAAGTGGAGACCGCCATGCTCATTGCTCACATAATATTAACATCCCCGGGCTGTGGAGCCTGCAGTAGTGCACACAACAATAACACCACAGGCTTGAAGTGGAGACCGCCATGCTCATTGCTCACATAATATTAACATCCCCGGGCGGTGGAGCCTGCAGTAGTGCACACAACAATAACACCACAGGCTTGAGACCGCCATGCTCATTGCTCACATAATATTAACATCCCCGGGCTGTGGAGCCTGCAGTAGTGCACACAACAATAACACCACAGGCTTGAGACTGCCATGCTCATTGCTCACATAATAGTAACATCCCCGGTCTGTGGAGCCTGCAGTAGTACACAACAATAACACCACAGGCTTGAGACCGCCATGCTCATTGCTCACATAATATTAACATCCCCGGGCTGTGGAGCCTGCAGTAGTGAACACAACAATAACACCACAGGCTGGAGACTGCCATGCTCATTGCTCACATAATATTAACATCCCCGGGCTGTGGAGCCTGCAGTAGTGCACACAATAATAACACCACAGGCTTGAAGTGGAGACCACCATGCTCATTGCTCACATAATATTAACATCCCCGGGCTGTGGAGCCTGCAGTAGTGCACACAACAATAACACCACAGGCTTGAAGTGGAGACCGCCATGCTCATTGCTCACATAATAGTAACATCCCCGGGCTATGGAGCCTGCAGTAGTGCACACAACAATAA
The DNA here is from genome assembly GCA_036785665.1 of Chirona hameri. Classification (NCBI taxonomy): domain Eukaryota; kingdom Metazoa; phylum Arthropoda; class Thecostraca; order Balanomorpha; family Balanidae; genus Chirona; species Chirona hameri. The sequence goes on along the minus strand of JAXIVJ010008919.1, from coordinate 9,682 downwards.
CACCACAGGCTTGAGACCACCATGCTCATTGCTCACATAATATTAACATCCCCGGGCTGTGGAGCCTGCAGTAGTGCACACAACATTAACACCACAGGCTTGAGACTGCCATGCTTATTGCTCACATAATAGTAACATCCCCGGGCTGTGGAGCCTGCAGTAGTGCACACAACAATAACACCACAGGCTTGAGACCGCCATGCTCATTGCTCACATAATATTAACATCCCCGGGCTGTGGAGCCTGCAGTAGTGCACACAACAATAACACCACAGGCTTGAAGTGGAGACCGCCATGCTCATTGCTCACATAATATTAACATCCCCGGGCTGTGGAGCCTGCAGTAGTGGACACAACAATAACACCACAGGCTTGAAGTGGAGACCGCCATGCTCATTGCTCACATAATATTAACATCCCCGAGCTGTGGAGCCTGCAGTAGTGCACACAACAATAACACCACAGGCTTGAGACTGCCATGCTCATTGCTCACATAATATTAACATCCCCGGGCTGTGGAGCCTGCAGTAGTGCACACAACAATAACACCACAGGCTTGAGACTGCCATGCTCATTGCTCACATAATATTAACATCCCCGGGCTGTGGAGCCTGCAGTAGTGCACACAACAATAACACCACAGGCTTGAGACTGCCATGCTCATTGCTCACATAATATTAACATCCCCGGGCTGTGGAGCCTGCAGTAGTGCACACAACAATAACACCACAGGCTTGAGACTGCCATGCTCATTGCTCACATAATAGTAACATCCCGGGCTGTGGAGCCTGCAGTAGTGCACACAACAATAACACCACAGGCTTAAGACCGCCATGCTCATTGCTCACATAATATTAACATCCCCGGGCTGTGGATCCTGCAGTAGTGCACACAAAAATAACACCACAGGCTTGAGACTGCCATGCTCATTGCTCACATAATAGTAACATCCCCGGGCTGTGGAGCCTGCAGTAGTGCACACAACAACAACACCACAGGCTTGAAGTGGAGACCGCCATGCTCATTGCTCACATAATATTAACATCCCGGGCTGTGGAGCCTGCAGTAGTGCACACAACAATAACACCACAGGCTTGAAGTGGAGACCGCTATGCTCATTGCACACATAATATTAACATCCCCGGGCTGTGGAGCCTGCAGTAGTGCACACAACAATAACACCACAGGCTTGAAGTGGAGACCACCATGCTCATTGCTCACATAATATTAACATCCCCGGGCTGTGGAGCCTGCAGTAGTGCACACAACAATAACACCACAGGCTTGAAGTGGAGACCGCCATGCTCATTGCTCACATAATAGTAACATCCCCGGGCTGTGGAGCCTGCAGTAGTGCACACAACAGTAACACCACAGGCTTGAAGTGGAGACCGCCATGCTCATTGCTCACATAATATTAACATCCCTGGGCTGTGGAGCCTGCAGTAGTGCACACAACAATACCACCACAGGCTTGAAGTGGAGACCGCCATGCTCATTGCTCACATAATATTAACATCCCCGGGCTGTGGAGCCTGCAGTAGTGCACACAACAATAACACCACAGGCTTGAAGTGGAGACCGCCATGCTCATTGCTCACATAATATTAACATCCCCGGGCTGTGGAGCCTGCAGTAGTGCACACAACAATAACACCACAGGCTTGAGACCGCCATGCTCATTGCTCACATAATATTAACATCCCCGGGCTGTGGAGCCTGCAGTAGTGCACACAACAATAACACCACAGGCTTGAAGTGGATACCGCCATGCTCATTGCTCACATAATAGTAACATCCCCGGGCTGTGGAGCCTGCAGTAGTGCACACAACAATAACACCACAGGCTTGAGACTGCCATGCTCATTGCTCACATAATATTAACATCCCCGGGCTGTGGAGCCTGCAGTAGTGCACACAACAATAACACCACAGGCTTGAAGTGGAGACCGCCATGCTCATTGCTCACATAATATTAACATCCCCGGGCTGTGGAGCCTGCAGTAGTGCACACAACAGTAACACCACAGGCTTGAAGTGGAGACCGCCATGCTCATTGCTCACATAATATTAACATCCCCGGGCTGTGGAGCCTGCAGTAGCACACACAACAGTAACACCACAGGCTTGAAGTGGAGACCGCCATGCTCATTGCTCACATAATATTAACATCCCCGGGCTGTGGAGCCTGCAGTAGCACACACAACAGTAACACCACAGGCTTGAAGTGGAGACCGCCATGCTCATTGCTCACATAATATTAACATCCCCGGGCTGTGGAGCCTGCAGTAGTGCACACAACAATAACACCACAGGCTTGAGACTGCCATGCTCATTGCTCACATAATAGTAACATCCCCGGGCTGTGGAGCCTGCAGTAGTGCACACAACAATAACACCACAGGCTTGAGACCGCCATGCTCATTGCTCACATAATATTAACATCCCCGGGCTGTGGAGCCTGCAGTAGTGCACACAACAATAACACCACAGGCTTGAAGTGGATACCGCCATGCTCATTGCTCACATAATAGTAACATCCCCGGGCTGTGGAGCCTGCAGTAGTGCACACAACAATAACACCACAGGCTTGAGACTGCCATGCTCATTGCTCACATAATATTAACATCCCCGGGCTGTGGAGCCTGCAGTAGTGCACACAACAATAACACCACAGGCTTGAAGTGGAGACCGCCATGCTCATTGCTCACATAATATTAACATCCCCGGGCTGTGGAGCCTGCAGTAGTGCACACAACAGTAACACCACAGGCTTGAAGTGGAGACCGCCATGCTCATTGCTCACATAATATTAACATCCCCGGGCTGTGGAGCCTGCAGTAGCACACACAACAGTAACACCACAGGCTTGAAGTGGAGACCGCCATGCTCATTGCTCACATAATATTAACATCCCCGGGCTGTGGAGCCTGCAGTAGTGCACACAACAATAACACCACAGGCTTGAAGTGGAGACCGCCATGCTCATTGCTCACATAATATTAACATCCCCGGGCTGTGGAGCCTGCAGTAGTGAACACAACAATAACACCACAGGCTTGAGACCGCCATGCTCATTGCTCACATAATAGTAACATCTCCGGGCTGTGGAGCCTGCAGTAGTGCACACAACAATAACACCACAGGCTTGAAGTGGAGACCGCCATGCTCATTGCTCACATAATATTAACATCCCCGGGCTGTGGAGCCTGCAGTAGTGCACACAACAATAACACCACAGGCTTGAAGTGGAGACCGCCATGCTCATTGCTCACATAATATTAACATCCCCGGGCTGTGGAGCCTGCAGTAGTGCACACAACAATAACACCACAGGCTTGAAGTGGAGACCGCCATGCTCATTGCTCACATAATAGTAACATCCCCGGGCTGTGGAGCCTGCAGTAGTGCACACAACAATAACACCACAGGCTTGAGACTGCCATGCTCATTGCTCACATAATATTAACATCCCCGGGCTGTGGAGTCTGCAGTAGTGCACACAACAATAACACCACAGGCTTGAGACTGCCATGCTCATTGCTCACATAATATTAACATCCCCGGGCTGTGGAGCCTGCAGTAGTGCACACAACAATAACACCACAGGCTTGAGACCGCCATGCTCATTGCTCACATAATAGTAACATCTCCGGGCTGTGGAGCCTGCAGTAGTGCACACAATAATAACACCACAGGCTGGAGACTGTCATGCTCACATACTTGTAACACGAAGCGTTGGTGACTGCAATGACATACACCAACACAACACCAAGGCAAAGGTAATATCACCACAAATTTTACTAGTATATAGTCTGGAAGTACAAGGACTGCAATACGACACATTGACATTGAATGAATATTACAGCCTGCAAACATCATCCAAACAACAGCTGCTGTTTTAACTGACTGCTGGTTCACTGACGCAAGCCGAGCGGGCTGTCCTTAGGCGTTATTCCTTATGTGAAAGAGCACGGACATATTTGCTTCGAGTTAAACAGGACAAGCCAGGGACGGCGACCCCGGTAGCCGTCCTTCGCCAGCCGCAGGCGGTCGCGTGACTAGAGTGCTGTCTATGGACCCTGCGGCTCGGCGGCCAGCAGCGATCGGCAGCAGGGTATAACGTAAAGTGGGGATGGGGCGAAAGGTATGACGTCACACCGCTGCGGTTCCTGCGGTCGGTACGAAGCGACCGCAGGATGAAATTTCACGTAACGTGGCGCATCATGGCATTCAGTGTTCGTAAGACGCCTGCATGTGATGACGCATGATCACAGGGGCGGGGTAGGCTGCGGTTGACCGTCGAACCGCGGGGACCAGGAACAGCACTCGGGTCAGCCGGGGCCGGCCGAGCGCGAGGCGGTGGGTCGTGGCCGCAAGTCGCGAAGCGTAACCACCATCGCATGGAAGACAGGGTTGTGCGTCGGTGCCGCGCTGCTCCTAAACCCGACAACTGAGATTAAACAAAAAACAATCCGTACGATATTTGTATATGAACATTTGTATGTGATTTTTTTTAGCCACATCGAACGAGTAGCTGCGAAAAAATAAGCCACTGCAATCCTTGTCTACTGTCGGGCCACTCATCCATAGATTTCCCCCTAGTTGACTGAAGGCCTCGCGTTCGCTCCGTAATCACCAATTTACTGAAACGTTCGGAATTATAACTTATATAGCGAACAACTATGACATGTCACTAGTAGAGCTTCAAACTGTTCAACTTTGAGCGTGCCAGAGTAATGAATGTTATATTATTTTATTGAGGAAATCAACTAATGACAAATGTTAATGACAAAGCGTGTACCAATGCAAAGAAAGTCAGCCCATACCAAGACACTGATTACCTAATGATCGTCCAAGTACGATTCGTCTGAATTTGACAACCACTCGACGTTTTAAATATTGTCAAGTTTTGCTGAAATTCGGCCACTGTTTTTCCCAGTCGGTGTTCTTCCTCGTAACTTCACCACGTAACCACAGACCGGAACAAACTGGATGCAGCTGGTGTTCTAGCGCCTCTTCAGCCACAAGTCATCCACAGATTCAAACTGCTGCGGTGATGTCTCACTTCTCACGCGTCGTGCCAAACACAAGTTAATGTATCACATTCACGTTTACTCCCCACATAACATCGACAGTATTCTGATCCGCGCATCACATCGACATCATCTCGACATAACACCGACAATACCCCTCTCTCTGTCTGATCACCCCATCGTCCGACAGCCGTTGGAACATGTAGAGGTCACGAGGCCCATCCCCGGCGGATCGGGCATGGCGCCTCTCCCCGAGACACAGGACGACACCGCGACGGCACGACCACAACACAGTGAGACACCACCGCTGAAGACGAGGACACAGCGAGAGAGGAAGCCGCGCACAGACGGCAGGGTGCGGGTCAGTCAGGGTGGAAGGCGCCAGGTCGGAAGGAACAGTACACGAGAAGACATACTACATATCACATACAGACGTACTGAGGGGGTTGTTCAGCGGTCATTGGCGAGACATGGGTGAGGCACGAGCGAGCCAAACCGACAGGACAGACACATTTCACAGAGGTCTGCCATTGCACTGGGAGCTCACACAGGGAGCGGAGAGGAGTGCTGAGCACACGAGCGTCAACAGCAGGTCAGGTCACGACGATACCAACAGCGGACACATGCGTCAGGAGCAGGTCAGGTCAGGTCACAGCGAGACAGGGAATCGACAGCCGGAGTGGAGCGGACACGACAGCAACATGGGCTGAGCACGGACGAACATAGAATGGTTCCAGAGGGGGCAGACATGGGGTCGCGCGGTGAACAGACGGCACAGACAGGCCTGTGCGTTTCGCGAGCACGACACACCGATCAGCGCGGGGAATGTCCTGTTTCCAGCCGTATTCTCGCTCTATGAACATCGCCGCCGGCCGGTCGACTCTCGAGATGCCGTACAGAACAGAAGCTTGGAACAGGCAGTGGCGTACAGACAGCCAGCCCTGAGCGGCACACGACGCCGATCGACCCCTGGGTGATACACTCACACCCCTGGTGACACACTCACACCCCTGGTGACACACAGAATGCCGAGTTTCCGGGGAGCGTGTCACAGTTTATTGCTGACAGTCCGGTACGGCCCGGTCCGGCCGTACGGCTCGGACTCAGTAGAACCAGTCCACTGTCGCAAGTAGCAACACAGCGCACTGTGTACAGAATGCCCCGGTATACCACACAGCCAGTGAGACGGCTCCTGCCAGACTGCGCTCGTGGATCTCAGTAGAACCAGTCCACTATCGCACGTCGCAACACAGCGCACTGTCTACAGAATGCCCCGGCATCCTAAACAGCCAGTGAGACGGCTCCTGCCAGACTGCAGTGGGTCTCACCTCCGCATATATTCATACCAAAATAGGCGCACTATTCCATTAATAAAAATACTCAGGATATGATACTGGAATGGCTACACATTTACCTGTCGGCATTGACGCCGCACAGAATAACACATTTTGGTGGATATATAGATATCAGGTACGCATGCAGAATCTCTCCAATACTGGTAGGACAGGATAAACGAGGCATTTATGCTACGAGTGACGATACGAGCCCCTGAATACGAGCACTGCCATACCTCGCCGAGGAGCGGGTGTCTGGGCGACACCCGGCTCACCTCGCCGAGGAGCGGGTGTCTGTGTGACACCCGGCTCACCTCGCCGAGGAGCGGGTGACTGTGTGACACCCGGCTCACCTCGCCGAGGAGCGGGTGACTGTGTGACACCCGGCTCACCTCGCCGAGGAGCGGGTGTCTGTGTGACACCCGGCTCACCTCGCCGAGGAGCGGGTGTCTGTGTGACACCCGGCTCACCTCGCCGAGGAGCGGGTGTCTGTGTGACACCCGGCTCACCTCGCCGAGGAGCGGGTGACTGTGTGACACCCGGCTCACCTCGCCGAGGAGCGGGTGTCTGTGTGACACCCGGCTCACCTCGCCGAGGAGCGGGTGTCTGGGCGACACCCGGCTCACCTCGCCGAGGAGCGGGTACTGTGTGACACCCGGCTCACCTCGCCGAGGAGCGGGTGTCTGTGTGACACCCGGCTCACCTCGCCGAGGAGCGGGTGTCTGTGTGACACCCGGCTCACCTCGCCGAGGAGCGGGTGTCTGTGTGACACCCGGCTCACCTCGCCGAGGAGCGGGTGTCTGTGTGACACCCGGCTCACCTCGCCGAGGAGCGGGTGTCTGTGTGACACCCGGCTCACCTCGCCGAGGAGCGGGTGTCTGTGTGACACCCGGCTCACCTCGCCGAGGAGCGGGTGTCTGTGTGACACCCGGCTCACCTCGCCGAGGAGCGGGTGTCTGTGTGACACCCGGCTCACCTCGCCGAGGAGCGGGTGTCTGTGTGACACCCGGCTCACCTCGCCGAGGAGCGGGTGTCTGTGTGACACCCGGCTCACCTCGCCGAGGAGCGGGTGACTGTGTGACACCCGGCTCACCTCGCCGAGGAGCGGGTGTCTGTGTGACACCCGGCTCACCTCGCCGAGGAGCGACGATTCACAGTATACCATACACGATACATGCGGCGGAGCCTATGGCACGGTACGCTGACTAAAATACGTTCCCACACACCCATCCGCTCCGACACGGGGTATTTCGCCGCCGGTCTGACCGGTCCCGGACCAGACGACACACAGTGCAGACACCAGCCGACTCCACCAGCCGACTCCGGGCGACACCAGCCGACTCCACAGCGGCACACCAGTGGCCCTAAGTCAGCTATCGTCCGCAGTTTGTCCGTGTATGGAGGCTAGTCTGAGGCACCAAGGCCGAGGAGGGAGGGAGGGAGGGAGGGAGGGAGGGAGGGAGGGAGGGAGGGAGGGAGGGAGGGAGGGAGGGAGGGAGGGAGGGAGGGATGGAGGCAGGGAGGGTGGGAGGGAGGGAGGGAGGGAGGGAGGGAGGGAGGGAGGGAGGGAGGCAGGGAGGGTGGGAGGGAGGGAGGGAGGGAGGGAGGGAGGGAGGGAGGGAGGGAGGGAGGGAGGGAGGGAGGAGGGAGGGAGGGAGGCAGGGAGGGAGGCAGGGAGGGATGGAGGGAGGGAGGGAGGGAGGGAGGGAGGGAGGGAGGGAGGGAGGGAGGGAGGGAGGGAGGGAGGGAGGGAGGGAGGCAGGGAGGGAGGCAGGGAGGGAGGCAGGGAGGGAGGGAGGGAGGGAGGAGGGAGGGAGGGAGGGAGGGAGGGAGGGAGGGAGGGAGGGAGGGAGGGAGGGAGGGAGGGAGGGAGGGAGGGAGGGAGGCAGGGATGGAGGGATGGAGGGAGGGAGGGAGGGAGGGAGGGAGGGAGGGAGGGAGGGAGGGAGGGAGGGAGGGAGGGAGGCAGGGAGGGAGGGAGGGAGGGAGGGAGGGAGGGAGGGAGGGAGGCAGGGAGGGAGGGAGGCAGGGAGGGAGGCAGGCAGGGAGGGAGGCAGGGAGGGAGGGAGGGAGGGAGGGAGGGGGGAAGGAGACAGGGAGGCAGGGAGGGAGGCAGGGAGGGCAGACAGGAGCCATGCGGTACCGACAGGCCCACGGTACCCACCGGCAGACCGGCGCAGACGCACAGAGATCCGACTCCGCGTGAGATTCGGCAGAGGTGAGATAGAAAACAGACCGGCACCGCACACAATACACAGGCCAGTCAGAACTGAGGCCCAATGGTTCACTGACAGACCTCCGCAGCTCCCCGATACAGGAACTCTGGAGGATGACGTGACGTCACCGCCATGAGATAATCTGAGACAGCCGCCACCAAGTTGCTGAACAACTCCAGCTGGCACGTTTACCCTGGCAGTTTGGAATGTTTTATGAGAACACAAAGTTAACAGCTCTCCTAAAACACATGACTCTTAAACCGATGAAAGAGCAACAGGGCGGGGGGATACCTGAAAACATATCACTGAATAATGTGTTTCCCATTGGAAATTAAGGAAGAACTACACTGCGATGCCTAAATAACACATCGCAGAGGGAAGGATTTTCACGCGCATCTCCTGAACACAGGCTACCGGTCACACAAGACGAGGACACAGGTCCAGTGCAGTCCCATGGCAGACACAGCGCGCGCACGTCCACCCGGCTGGTCTGTGTCGGCTGGTCTGTGTCGGCTGGTCTGGTGTCGGCTGGTCTGTGTCGGCTGGTCTGGTGTCGGCTGGTCTGGTGTCGAAACAACGGTTGATGGCTCCAGACTGCAGGGTGGTGGAGACAGGGGTGTGCCGCCGCAGCGCACACCAGAGCCGGCCGCAGGCTGTGGTGATGTGGCCTCTGACCTCAGACGGCTGAGCCCAGGTCGGGTACCAGCTTCAGCAACAGCAGGTCCAGAAGCTGCAGCTCCAGCAACAGCAGGTCCAGCAGCTGCAGGCTGTGGTGATGTGGTGATGTGGCCTCTGACCTCAGACGGCTGAGCCCAGGTCGGGTACCAGCTCCAGCAACAGCAGGTCCAGCAGCTGCAGGCTGTGGTGATGTGGCCTCTGACCTCAGAGGGCTGATCCCAGGTCGGGTACCAGCTCCAGCAGGAGCAGGTCCAGCAGCTGCAGCGCTAGGTCGCGGTTGATGCGCGGCGACTGCAGCGAGTCCACCAGACTGGAGACCACCTGGGTGACGGTGTGGCGGCCCAGCGCCAGGCACACGGGACCTGACGACACAGCGGTCAAGGTCGTGTCAGCAGCGACAGTACCCGATACTGACCAC
>JAXIVJ010008918.1:0-53378 GCA_036785665.1 Chirona hameri | reverse complement strand
GGACGCATATCGTCGGCATAGTACAAGTGATTTACACTACCCTGGTAGTGACATCCAAAACCACTTTGGTCGAGAAGAAGTAGATAATCCATCAGTGTACACATTAAACAAAAAGGGAGATAGAATGCTCACCCTGTCTAACACCATTGGAGACAGAAAATCCTTCCGACAAGGCGTTACCCCAAAGAACATGAAATTGTTGTGACTCTTACCAGGAACAAAGCAATTTCACCCAAATGAGTGTCCATACCCCTATGAAGCAACTTGTCAAAAAGTTTCCAGTGATTTACCCGGTCGAACGCCTTACGTGCGTCGAGGAAGCATAAGAAGACCGGACTGCTATTACGCAAATAATAATCTGTTATCTCTTTCAGCGCATAGATGGCCATATCAGTGGAGTGATTATCTTTGAAACCAAACTGATGATGACCCGTGTGAAGATGTGCATAAGAGCGGTTCAAAATGGTCCTTTCCAAAATTTTGGAGCTGACACTTGCCACGGCAATTGGCCGGTAGTTATCTTTCCTCAGTTAATTTTACCAGTTTTGTCTTTTACAATAGGTGTCAATACAACCTTCGCAAATGAATGCGGTACATAGCTATGTTTAGCCATCATCGTGAAACATAAGGACAAATGCGTTGCACAGGAAACGGAAACGCCAGCAAATTTAAAGTGCTCAGCACTGAGCCGGTCGTTACCGCAAGAACGACCCGATGATAATTCAGCAATAGACTTAGCAACTTCAGGGACAGAAATACATTCAAATTCATGGCTTACTGTTGAGAATCGCTGTAGAACAAATTCCTTACATTCTGTATTTCTCCCACTATTCAAAATTTCTGAGAAATGATCCCTCCACATGTCAGCAATATTTCCCTCACCCGAAATGCCGTTAATCGATGGAGCGAGAGGCGGGCTGCTATTCGGCTTTTTCACCTCTTTCCAGAATGCAGCCATACTGTAAGGATTTTTAACAAGTTTGTCAGCCAGAGACTTAGCCCTCAATTCCTTTTCATGGCGCAAGCAATAGCGTAATGCATATTTAAACCGTGACCGCGCTAAGCGTAGTTGAAGATAAATATATCCATCCCGGGGTTTGCCCACTAGTGCCCATAATGCATACACATCACACAGAAGAATATCACTGTCCTGAACAAATTCATTCCAGCCAGGAATATTCCGTCTTGTTTTGCAACCTAAATTTTTCGATATTGTCGCCTCAGAGGCTCTTCTTAGGCATGTAATTACGTGTTCGTAATATGCATTAATAGCACTACAGTGATCAAGTCTGGAACAAGCGCCACAGTGCATCAATTCATACGGTACATCAATTTGGCCAAACTATCTTCTACAGCAGAGGCGTAAACCTGGAGGTCGTCTGGTCCCAATGAAGCCCAGTCGACGACCCACCTCTCATCCATTTCTGCACCAGAAATATCAGAATTGAGATCACAACCCTAAATTTCAATTTTAATGAATACGGGAAAATGATCAGAACTAAAAATAGCGTGATCAATGCCAATACCACTGATAACTTCAAGGAAGCCTTTAGTACAGACGATATGGTCGAGCCATGACTCCGTGCCATGTCCGTCATTAACATGTGTCGTAGAATTACCAGGGAGATGCATGACATCTGCAATGGATAACTGGGAATCATTACAAAATGACTCAAGCTCTTTACCAAACTCAGTCGCTTTCACTATGTCCGCGTTAAAGTCACCCAGCATACGGCGAGTCAAAGTCGTCAACTATGGTTTTTAGTTTGGCCAAGTAATATACATATCTGTCAAAATTCAGGTGTGTACTATAGGGCAAGTATACTCCAATAAAAAGCATTTTAGTGCCACCTAGGTTGCATTCTAAGCCTACAATGCGATCATCATCATAAGTCATGGGCTTAACGCGAGAAGCAAGAGCATTACGCCACAGCACGGCAACTCCACCGAACGGTCTTCCCCTCATCAGACCGGCCGACGGATCAATCGACGAAAGGCCGAAAGAAATACAATCATTGTGAATATTATTTAGTGAAGCAACATCAGAAGGGAAAAGCCAGTGCTCCTGCAAGAAAACTATATCCGAGCTTTCACACAACTTGTGAATTCCGCCAGCATTACGTTTAGACGACTGGCAGTTGTACGTACTAATTTGGAGCATGATGAATATAAGAAAAAACATTCGAGTTACAAGAAGCGAATCCATCATGCGTTTCTGCCCGACTCACGCGTATGCCCCCCAACGGCGGACCCCACAGTCCGACGTTTCTGGAAGAAGCGCCGGACGACCAGTCCTTGAGCCCATAGCTGTGGGTCAAGCAGGTTCACCTTTGCAGACGGGTTGATGACGTCTAGGCGATACGACTCGTAGCTGTCGAAACGGGTCGGCAGCTTCTCCGCCGTCACATCATCCGCACCAGATTGCTCGAGAACGTAGGAGCTGACAGCGTCCTCGCCTGTACCCGGCGGGAGCCGCGACATGAACATGGAGAACCGCTTGACGGTCGCCACAGCCTTGATGGATCCAAACTTCTTAGCTCCAATTACAGCGGAAGACTTGACAGTCTGCAGTGGCTTCACACTGGCAGCACTGCCCGGAACAACAGCTGCACCAAGTGCAGTGGCACTCGACGCGGCAGCAGGTGGTCTAGGGGCCGGCGGATTACCCCTCTTCGCATGGTTAGCGATGGACCACTCACCATCACAAGGATGGGAGGACGCATCCTGAACAACATCAGCGTACGTCATCGTTTTCGGCAGACTAGAAGCTGGCACAGAATGTACAGATGGATTACCCTGAGTACCCTTGTCAAATGAGGACCTGCTGACCACAGCCTCTTCAACTTTCTTGGATGTGTCCGCCGTGACCTTCAGGATATCTTGAATCATGTCTTTCATCGTAGACATCTCAATGTCCATAAGCTGCTGCTTGCGCATCAGAGCGCTTACGTCAATACAATCCACAGTGATTGGAGGTAGCTTTGCCAAATCGAGGGCGACAAACTTTGGGAGCCGATCCCTGTCACATTCAACGATCATCTTTGCGATACCATCAAAATGCAACTTCTTTTTGTGCTGTCCACGCCGGTTTCCAACTCTGATAGACTCATCAACATGGTCACACATAAGACATTTGGCTGCCTCAACCTCATCATCGGAAAAATTTTCACGGACCAACTTTACAAGCACATCAATAGGAACGCTGTCGATCTTACAAAGCATGTAGCAAAGCAGCTCATTTATAATCATGGTCATAATGAGACGACCCGGCAATAAGCCGATAATCAGATAGTAGGTGCCACAGTCACAAAGTCACGTTCAGTCAGTGCCGAGAGAAATAACAACGGGTTATTCCAGATCTTGGCTTCAGCGAATAAGCAGCAAAAATTGAAGTCTCTCTAACTGTTGCACATTTTGATTTGCGTTTCTTTCAACACTTACGGTATCCCAGTGGCTCCAAAACTTGCTTCCGTAGATACATCAGATCTTCAAGAATCGTATGAAGAAAAGGATATAACTCTCAACGGCAAAAAGTGATAATAATAGCGACACAAACACAGAACTACTTCAAAAGCATCCGACGGCCAGCTGACAGCTGACGCATGTCAGCTGGAATATATAAAAGGAATATATAAAATTGATGTAGCATAATCAGCACAAAGTTTGGCGTTGATCTCTCAAACGGTTTCTAAGTTATTTAGAAAATTCGGGAAGGAGACAGATTCTGACTCCCTCAGCGGGGCGCGAGTTAAGTAATTATATTGAGTCAATACGAGCGATCGTAGAGGGATTAATCAGCCAAAAGTGGATGGATCTAAAGGGTTCGCAAAGGCAAAGGTTCGTTCTGCCGCATATTTGGAAATGTCGAATAAAAAATCCTGACCTATCATACTTAGGGAGCTATGCGTAAGTCAAAAAATATAAATATTTCTTTGTAATTTGGTTTGGGCATCGTCCATACTTAGTTCTCCAAATATATATTCCGTTTTTTTATATGTTTGAAAATTTTGATTTTGTGGAGAGAGAAAAATTCACCAAATCATTTTTTTTAAACATAATACACAATTGTAATATATATTATAAAACGATATATCGACGATGCCCAAACCGAATTTCAAAGCAATGTCTCTATTTTTGACTGGATATTTCTGACACTGGCTTCTTCTGACCTTGAATGCGGCCGCTGCCACCTTATGGCTCTCTGAGTATGATAGGTCTGGATTTTGTACTCGACATTTCCAAATATGCCGTCCGCCACACTGGCTTCTTCTGACCTTGAATGCGGCCGCTGCCACCTGCCACAGGTCATCCCCACCAGAACCAAAATATTGAGCGCCGAAGCGACTCGAACCCACGTTGCCGGGGGTGGGGGCCGATCATTCTATAGTCTAGCGCTCTCCCGACTGAACTACGGGGCGGACTTCACTCGGTCGGACAGATATTGAACTAATACCAGCTACCAGCGACCGAAGAGGGAGAAACTCAAAAGGATCCCCAAGCCTAGAAGTGGGGGCCATTCCTCCCCGGCCGGTGGCCTCACCTGTGCCCCTACGCTTCTGTGCGGGGTTGTGAATTAAGTGTTATTTTTCAAACTTCAAAGCTTGAACCTGTCGAACTGATACCAGTGATTGAAGAGCGAGAAATCGCTAAAATGAGGAGGGGGAGCAGATGGCATTACTTCCCCCAGCTGAAAACAAAAATGGGACATGCCATCTGCCATCCAGCCCCCATCGCCTATGCCTATTGATTGTTATTGTGGGTTTGTGAAATCAAAGTTTTCTCCGAACTTTTAAGCCCGAACCAATCCGAGTGATTGAAGAGGGAAAATCGCTCAAAAGTAGGGAGACCAGTTAATATCGTTGGCCCCAGTCCAAAAAGTGGGGCCTGGGTCCCCTGGCCCCAGTGTCTACGTCTATGAGCTTTAATATTGAGGGTTGAAGATTAAGTGTAATCATAACAACTTTAAGGCACCCATATTGAATCAACATCAGCGATGTAAGAGGGAGCAATCGCTCAAAACTGGGGGATGCAGTTAACATTGTTGGCTCCTTCAACCTAAAACGTTGGGCCCTGGCCTCCCCGAGCCCCCGGTTCTTAGGTATGCTTATGTCATCGCGGGGTTATGAATTCATCGTTATTCTCCCAACTTTAAAGCATTTACATTGTATACGGTAGTATTTATTTGAGCTCAGATGTTCTCCAAAATTAGGCCCTGTATAGTGTTTATTTGTTTGTGTGTCTGGGATGCTTTGAGAAGCATTACGGTGTTACGTGGCTGAATCCGCAGCTCGTACAACAGGCCCCGTCATCCCGCTTTTTTTCTTTTCTTTTTTATTTTGCGTTAAAAAAATGGGGGGCAAGGAGAAAACGATAATTTTGGGTGTTTTTTAAAGGTAATTGCGGCCATGTGGTTTGGCCGAATTTCATGCCCTAAACGTTTTTGAACTTAAAATGTACTGGTCTTTAACCCGCGACTTACTGGGGGGCTATGTTTTGCCCCCCCTTCCCGTTATTTTGCAATAACTCCTAAAAAATTGCATGTATCGTCACCAATATTGCAGTACCTTCTCTCACATCAATTCTACACAGGTTGGCGAAAGTAAAAATATGAGGTTATGATAGGTCAACCGGGAATGACGTCAGAGTGACGTCATGTTCTTTGATTTTTGTTGCAAAATAATGGTTTGCAGAAAACGCTGTCAAAGGTACCATGTTTGAGATAAACTCAATTGTTTTAAATCAAATTACTGACAATAGACCGGGCTATCAAACTGCTATCTCAGATTTTTGAGTTTGGTTGAAATTCAAAATTTTGAGAAATACATTTTTTTTAACAACATTTTCAGAAAAAAATCATAAATATCTAAAAACCGGAATATATGTGATCTAGACGTGTGCGGTGAATATGTGTACCAAATTTGAAGTCGGTATCTTCAAAAATGACTGAGTTATGACCTTTAAATGACCAAAATCGACCACCTCTCACAGCATTACTATGCATAAAAAACGCATTTCCATTTTTGCTTTTTACTTCTATTTATATGAAACAAACAATTCTATAAGGTCATTTTTCGCGTTCTAGACGAAAAACAAACCCATAAACATGTGTTACAACGCCTAATGACCGTAATCTGCAGTTTGACCTCGTGACCTCGGATGACCTTGACCTGACCCAAGGTCATAAACAGCTTAGAAAGGTACTTAGAAGTGTCAGACACACGAATCATACCGATTTATCGACAGCTTATGGGTTTAATATTGCAATTTTGCGCGACAATTCCATCCATCGAGACCTTTTGACACGGCCAAACATTTTGTACTTGACCTGACCTGTGACGTCATCGGTGACCCCGAGGTCAACAATATTATGTTTCCCTCAATAAATTTGTCAGGGCTATCGAATGCCCTTTGCATTTTTACATTCGGTCCAGTAGTTCCGGAGATCCGAGGGGGGGGGGGGGGGGGGGGCAACCCCCCCCCCAGTAAGGCGCGTTATGAAATATACCCCAGTAACTCGCGGGTTAATATACCAAAAGTTAAATATCAAAAGCAAAATCATAGGCGTATTCAGGGGATGTAAAATGAGGGTCATTTTATGGTAACAAATGTGTGCTGTTCGTGATTGTTTGGGACGACATGCACGTCACATGAAGGCATTACTTGCTGTGATTTGTTAAATTTAATATATTTGGCATAGGCAGATCCAGAAAAAGAACGTGGGGGCACCATGCGAGAAACGCTTTTATCATCTTACTAATTTGAAGTTGGACCTAATTTGAGGTATTGTTAATTTGAGGTATCGCCTTCCATTTTGTTTTTGTTTACCTGAGTGCGCCTCTGCCAACAAACATGTATAATCTTAGTATGTATGATGCATATTGTATTGAAAATGTTTCTGGCGCATTTATTGCACCGCAAACTACGAATAAAGTATGCGCCGCACAACCGCATTCGTAACGCTCTCCCCAAAACTGGAGCCTGGCACCGCCTCTGCTCGGCCTCATTTTTTTCAAAATTTTAACACAACACGCGCCATTCAAAACTAGGAAAAGTCACAAAGTTTCAAGACGCTAGGTTTAGAAGCGGCAAGTGAAAAACCACCGGGGGCAGAATTTGCCCACCCCCCCCCCCCCCCCCCTCCCGCAGGGAATAGGGCTGTAGGCCGCCGTCGTCGGGGGCATAATTTAACTGCTAATTTGGTTGCTTTTTCATTCAATGTTTGTTGATTTTTAAGGCAGTAGGGCACATAATCAACATAAACAGAGTGGAAGGCATATTTTCCATACCATTTCGTCAAGAAGCAATACCGAATTTTGGTGAGCACCGAAATGCGTTACCAAGTACTTGAGAGTACCGGTCAGGGGCGTCGCCGATAATTTTCGAGTGGGGGGTCGTCTGAAATGACTGGAAAAATATCCACATTTTTTGCGTATATTTAAGCCTTTGCAACATTTGTATGTGTATTTCCGTGTTATAGTAGGTACTTGTTATTTAGCGCCGCGAAGCGGTGAGATTTTTTACAGGTTTGTCTGATACAAACCCATAAATTTAGGCGGTGGGCCATGTAGAGGATATAATAAATTAAAAATGCTATTAATTCAATTCAGCGTTACGACGACCGAAGACGATGACGATGGCTTCGTTAGGATGATGGCCAACGATGTGGCGCCGCAAAGCCGCGTGCAAATTTTAATTTTAGGTTGTGGAAAACGAAATTTGAATATTGGAACCAGACCGTAAGTGGAGCCAAGCCTCAGGTAACCCCTTTTCCTGGTTGCACATCTCGGTATGATGAAAAATAATTAAATGAAGGTAGTTTTTCATATACATTAGCCTCGGATGGTAAATCACGATGACCGGTGGCAGTTGGCGCTCAATAGTACATATGATAATAACCAGTAAGGCGCCGTAGTTGGCGATGAACGAGCGAGCGCGAATGAAATGTATGGGGAATTTCAATTCGATCGGGCAAGTAGTTTCTGAGATGCAAAATAGGTGCGCACGTGCGCACGTGCAGAGGCACCCACCTTTAACTTGTGGGAAAGTGGGGACTGAGAGGTCCCTAACCAAACACCAAATTTGAACACAATCGGCTCAGCCGTTCCTGAGATACAGAATAGGGGTGTGCACGTGTGCACGTGCAGAGGCACCCACCCCTGACTTGCTGGAAACTGGCGGATGGGAGGTCCCCAACCACACACCAAATTTGAACACAATCGGCTCAGCCGTTCCTGATATATAGAATAGGGGCGTGCACGTGCGCACGTGCAGTCACCCCACCCCTGAGTTGTGTAAAAGTGGCGGCTGAGGGGTCCCTAACCAAACACGAAATGTGCACATAATCTGCCCAGCCGTTGCGGAGTTATTGCGAGAAAATACTTTTCAACACCCCTCACGCGGTACACACCACGCGAAGTGGTAGTCACTCACATGAGTCGGCAGGCACTGGTCTCAAACAGGGTAGGTTAGATGGGGCTGCCAAGCAAAGAAGTCCGCTTGTCAATCGGACGTGGGGTTTCAGAGATATGAGCTTCTCAAAAGCGTCGCCACGGGCCTGATCGGGCCGGGTCGGGCCGGGCCGGGTCGGGCCGCTCATAATCAGATTTTTCCCATGCCCCACGGAAGGACGAGCGAACGCTTCGCGCTCGCTCGTAATAACTATATACATATGCACCGAACTGTAACAAACAACTGTTTACATTGCAAATGGTTTGAAAGCAGCAAGAGGCAGAACGACTTGTCCGCGCATAAATTATGCCTGTGGATCTGCAGGAGCCTGGGGGAGATGGCTTGGGGAGAAGGTCCTGACCTGGTCCCCACTATTAGCTCTTCGGTCCAGCAAGTTGAGCACCGCTGGAGCGGCTTCCGGGTGCCGATGGCTGCTCTTTGCGTTCGCGTCGCATTTTTCGGAACTCGGTAGACTAGCTAAACATGTAGCCCGCTTGAAAGTTAATATTGTATATAGGGCCTTGACCTGGGGCCAGCAATTCCCACCACGGAGAGCCTCTGCCAGACACTTCAGAAACTCATTTTCCCATTTTCCAAATTTGCATAAGCCATTGCGAAACTTGTGTCATGCCGCGAAGTGGCGCGGCATTTTCCACCTTTGTGCTGTGCGATTGCTGGATTTTGACTGCTGCAAAGACAATTTTTACGATACGACAATTTTTACGTTCACTTTCCCTGCAAAAAGTGTGTGTGTTAGGGGGGGGGGGGTCTGCATGTTACGGATGAAATTTCCTTCGTTTTCCTTTCGGAGCAGCGGTGTGTCGAAGGGAAAACGAAAGCAATTTCATCCGTAACTGACTGAGCCTATTTCCACGTCGTATTTTACATATTTCAATCTTGATTTTAATAGGAATTACATAACTGGAATCAGTTAATAAAAAGTGTGTGGGGGTGGCGACTCCCCCCCCCCCCCCCCCAGTCAACGACGCCCCTGGTACCGCCCGTTAAAAGAGTGCAATGCTTATCAATTTTAACTTAAAATACCTTTCGGTAGGAATGTTTATATGCAAAATGTATCAATGTACAATATATTTTAGTCTCGTCTGTTGATTTCAAATGATAACTCCATGTTGTGGGAAAGGGTCATTATTTTCCTTTAACCCTATTCCCTGCCGGGAGGCAGATTCTGCCCCCCCCACACCAGTGGTTTTTCACTTGCTGCTTCTAAACCGTTAGGCATAGCTTCCTGAAACTTTGTGACTTTCCCAAAATTGAATGGCGCGTGTCAGTTCAACAGGGGCGGTTCCAGGCTCTTGTTTGGGGAGGGTGTTACGAATGCGGTTTTGCGGCGCATACTTCCTTCGTGGTTTGCAGTGCAATAAATGCGTCAGAAACAATTTCAATGCAATATGTATCATATATACTGGGATTTTACATATTTTTGGGGCAGAGACGCCTCAGGATGTAAAAATGGGAGGCGATACCCACCCTCAAATTAGGTCCAACTCCAAATTAGTAAGATGATAAAAGCGTTACGCGCATGGTGCCCCCATGTTTTTTTCACTGGATCCGCCTATGCGCAATATATTAAATTTGACAAATTACAGCATATAATGCCCACATGTGACGTTCATGTCGTCCCATACAATCACGAATAGCACATATTTGTTTCAGAAAATCCCCCCCATTTTACATTCCCTGAATACACCTATTATATTTTTATTTTGTCTTTTGTCTTTTGATATACTAAATACCAGTGCATTTGAAGCTTAAAAACGTTTGGGGCATGAACATCGGTCGAGCCACATGGCCGCAATGATTTTTCAAAAAAACACCCAAAACATTCGTATTTTTTGCCCCCTAACTTTGACCATGTGGCAGAGTGGTTGCATGAGTGGAGTTTTGAAGAAGAAAAAAGATCGAGGTTCAAAAAGAGAGATCTTTTTATGACGAATCGAATGGCGTTTTTTCCAGCAAAATCGAACGAGCGGTTCTCGAGATCTTTGGGGGGGGGGCAGAATCTGCCCCAATCCCCCGCAGGTTAACGTAATTTTGGCCGCCCGCAGGGAATAGGGTTAAAGGCAATATATCATCTTGGAAAAAGTACGTGGAATGATGGAAAAGAGTGTCCTGATTACGGTTCTGGCATTCGTGTTTGCGAAAAAGTACCAATTTGTCATAATTTGCAAAATATTAATATTTGTACATGTGACGTCACAAGAATCTTGCGTCGCCAAAATGAGTTGTGACGGCATACCGGCAAAAGTCCATCCTTGAATCAGAATATGTAAACAACAATAACAACAAGTAACAACCTCGTTCGCTGGACAATTTGTGATAATTTGAAGAAGAAAAATATTGATATTTTTACTTGCATGAAATGTGAATGTTTGCACTATGTCGTTGCATGAGTGGAGTTGGAGTGGCGTTGCGTGAACCTGAAGTCACATACCCATAAATGTGCATGTGCATAAATACATGTGCTATACTCATAAATGTGTTTATGGGTGTAAATAAATGTGTGGATGTGCTTCTACTGCAGCGAACATTGCAGCTACTGGTACGAACCACCCATCAAAAGATGAACCATTTCAAGACGAGTGTCGGCATTATTTTCCATTGGAAATCCATTGGCAAAGTTATAGCCAATAATATGTCTAGGTCATCGTCAAATTTATGCAAGGCAACGTCAAGCAAAAACAAACATTGTCTAAATTTAATCGATATATTGTAGGTACCGAAATCAGACACATAAAAAATGCGCCTTTTCACGAAGCATCTTGAAATAATTTTCAATTGGAAATCGGCAAAAAATTAACGAAGTTATTTACTCAAAACCTGAAGTCACGTGTATTATATGTATCAATAAATACTGGATGTGATTCTATTGCAGCGAACATTGCAGCCACCGGTACGAATCACCCATCAAAATATGTGCCTTTTTAAGACGAGTGTCGGCATTATTACGGATTGGAAATCCTTGATTATTACGGATTGGATTGGAAATCCAATGAAAATTGACAAAGTTATGGCCAATAATGTTTATAGGTCATCATCAACTTTACGCAAGGCAACGGCAAGCAAAATCAAACATTGTCCAAATTTAATCGATATATTGTAGGTACCGTGACCAGCCACCCATCAAAAAATACTCCTTTTCATGAAGCATCTTTGGGTAATTTTCAATTGGAAATTGGTTCAAAATTATCCACATTATTTACTTAAAGGGACTATCCCACCTTAACATTATATTTGAGTTGAGATAGCCATTTTTATGGCTAGGCATTGCAATTAAGTATGGTAGCAGTTAAAACCACCGCAATGATCTAATCAAAAAGATATTCGAGTTTGATTTTTACATCTGTAAAAAATAATGTCCATGTGTATTTTAATAGGGCCTCTAAACTGACAGCGTCGTCTCTCTTTACCCAACTTGTAATGATAGTCAACTTGTTTCAAGGTCAGCCTTGGAATATTTTCAACTTTCATTTCTCGATCCCGGGTGGTTCGCAATCTAGACGCTAACACTATCAGCTTGAGTTGTTGCAGCAGTTGGCCGCCAGGGGGGACCGCTAGTGAACCAGGGTTTATGACGTCACAAGCAAATGATACCAGTTAAATATTTAACGCTAAATATGTATATATTTATAAATCAATCAATCAATCAATATTTATTGGTGTCATTTGCTTTCGACGTCTTAACACCCTGGCTCACTAGCGGTCCCTGGCGGCCAACTGCTGCAACAACTCCAGGTGATAGTGCTAGCCAATCTAGACACCTGGTGGTTCGCTGTCTTTCTGCGCATTAGATATCGACAAAAAAAAAACACAAATTGCCATACATTTGGCAGCACAAAGGATTTTGCTGTTACTAAAAAAAAATATGACATCACTAACCCAACTTTCCGCTTAAAACTAAAAGTTGAATATCTTCCAAGATAAGCATTTTTGGGGGAACAAAGTTTACGTACATTTGTTTTCTCATTTTTTTTAAATTTAGTCCGATTGTTTTTGAATGGATGGATTTCCGAGGTCATGCCCCGCGCTAAGCAGAGCTTGTTGCGCAGGCCCTGACACCACCACCCGATCAAGCAATACCTGGCGTCCGGCAGAATTTAGAAGCGAAAGTTTTACGTGCCCGACATACCTAAACACGGTCCGCCCCGCCCTCTGACGTCACCTGACTTTGAGTGCGACCGCTGTGACCGGCCACAGGTCATCACAGTCAGGGGCAAATAGCGAGCGCCGAAGCGACTCGAACCCGGGCTGCCACTACCGGGTGAGGTCAGAAGTCCGGCGCTCTCCCAACTGAGCTATAGGGGCGGAATGGGGAAATATTCAAATGCTTCCTTTTCCAAGGATACACAAGATAACAGTCTAATTCCTTCTGGAACATGTTCAGCTGACCTCGCCTGACATGTAGATCTACAATTAAGTGTGATTCGACAATTTAAAAAAGGTGGAACAGTCCTTTAAACCTGAAGTCACATGATGTTTCAGATTTGTCGTGTTTGTCTTGGACCACAACAACGGCGATAGCGCAATCTAGACGAATCAGCTTCGTGAAACGGATTTTGAACCAATGGCTACGCCAGACGAGGAAAGAGCCTCCCTTGCAATTATGTTGCCAAACACATGATACGTTTCGGTGGCGATCGGTTTAAATAGCCAAAACGAAGTGCGGTAGAAATCACATTGGAGTAGCGATGACGTATGCGAAACGTCACCAGATTTGTCCATTTAAAATAAAACCAAATAAACCCAACGGCTTTTGCGCTGAAATTCAGCAACTAGGTAGTTGTGGAAGTAAAAATCTCAGACTTGGAGATTTCTCAGTACTCCCGACAATCTGGCTATCTCAGTTAACCCGCGCCATGCCGGTGGAGGGGGTGTTTAGACACCCCCTCAGGGTTTTCGAGGATAGCGGAAAAACGGCGGTGCGCAGTGCCTCCATTTATGGCACAGCTGTTCGGGCATCAATTTCCCACACTATGTAAACAAATATACCTCGGGTCATCTAAGGTCAGGTCACCAGACCAGGTGACGTGACCCCACCTCCAAAAAAACTTGTGGTCGTACCACAGTCGCAGTTTTTGGGTGATCGATTTTACACTTACAGTATTGTATTGGGTCATATGTATCTATCATTCTTTTATCTTGGATTTTGTGTATCAGCGACCTAAGGTCGGGTCAATTTCGTGACCTCCCCATTATAAGTCAATGGGGAAATATTAAAATGCTTCCTTTTCCAAGGATCCGCAAGATATCAGTCTAATTCCTTCTGGAACATGTTATTATAAGCCATTATTGCTGCCTAGGTGCCATTTTTTGTTCAGTGACCCCTATAGGGTCAGCTGAGGTCATCCGAGGTCACCAACAATTGTATGTCAATAACTCACGACATAATGACGGTAGAGCAGTGAAACCGACACCAATGTGTTTGTCTCGTCGAGGTACGTCTTCCCATATGCAAGATGGCCTACTTGGGTCATTAATTGACCTTGACCTGAGGTCAAATTTTTTAAGTTGATCTAACCTGGTCAAAATTAATATTAGTCAAAGTGCCTTGACGAGACAAACACGATGGCATCACAATTATTGCCTTGTCTTTATTAGGTAAAAAGCTATTCGTGAAAAACTGTTTTGTAAAAAATAGCCTTTTTGACATTTGATGAGCTCTGGAGCCTAAACTATTAACCTGAGCTAAAATCTGAGGACATCTTTCCGATTGCATGTTGCAAGAGATTTCCATTGCTTTTCCGTTTATTCCTGGCTATCATAGTTTCTGTGATAGCTGGGGGTTTATGGAGCGAAGTCCTAAAATTGGAAAATTTGACCTTCGATGCCTCTGGTGACTTCAATATTGATGACTTGGGGAAACAAATTATATGCAGTACTTTCGAATGTGCTTATCGAGAGCTTTCGTACTCCTTTTTCCGCGTCTTCATAGCGCTTTTAATTTTCGAGTTAGGGGGGGTCTAAACACACACCCCCCCCCGGCACGGCGAAGGTGGCGCCGAGCACCGGCACGGCGCGGGTTAAGAAATAATGTTAAAGGTGTTATATTCCCTTTAAGCTCTTCCTGTGTTAAATACCGAAGGAGCCAAGCGTGAAAATAACCTGAGCTATACACATTAACATCGTGGTGACCTTACTGTAGCCTGTAATGTTACCGTTCCGTTACCGTTCCGTTACCGTTCCGGCGGCGCCGGGAGGTTATGTTGTCCCGAGCGGCGGTACCTGGAGTCCCGGGTGGCTGTCCCGGGTGGCGCCGGCGACCCTTGGCCGGGGCGGCTGCGGCCGGGGGTCGGGCGTCAGTCGGACTCGGAACGGGGCGCGCGCGTTACATAAACACAGCGAATCGCGGAGCGGAGCTGTACATACGTCTTCATCATACTTCAAACATCTTAACAGGGACACAAGGCGCCTAATGTTTAACCCGTCATTGACTAGGGGGGAGGGGGGCGTATAACGCCCCCCTCCCCCTGATGAATTTTCGTAATAGCTAAAAAAAACAATAGCGCTATATACGTGAAACTTCGGGTATCCTCTTCTAAATCGTGTTTATGTCTTCTGCGAAAAAATCAAGCAATTTCGCCGAAAAAAAATAGTTATATCAAATTTGGTGACGTCACTACACACGAGTTTTACACCAAAATCAGCTAAAATGTAACAGACCGTACAAAACTATATTTCGAGCAAAATGCAATTATAAAACGTCACAAAATAGCAAATGGCAAGGGCTACAATATGGCTGTCTCGGAATTTTGAACATGTTGGTTTTGGACCCCCAAAAAAATGAAAAATGTGGGAAAATGCCCCAAAAAATCAAATTTTTCAAATATATTCAAAAACCCGGAATATATGTCAGATACACATATGGAAAACTACCATACCAAACTTCAGAATGATATCAGATTTTTGACTCACTTATGGCATCTAAAGTATGGGTAACTCATGACGTCATATTCAAAAATTGCGTTTTTTTTGCTTTGATTGACCAGATAAAGACAAATAAATGGCACCACTGCATTTCTGAGACAAAACTACTCTAGAAACATGCTTTTTGTATTTCGATTTATCAATTTCAAATTTTGACCTTTGGTGACCTGAACTTTTTATTATAAATTTAGTCCGAATGTTTTTTAATGGATGGATTTCCGAGGTCAGGTCCCGCGCTAAGCATAGCTTGTTGCGCAGACCCTGACCCCACCACCCGATCAAGAAATTTGTGGCGTCCGGCAGAATTTAGAAGCGAAAGTTTTACGTGCCCGACATACCTGGACACGGTCCGCCCCGCCCTCTGACGTCACCTGACCTTGAGTGCGACCGCTGCCACCGGCCACAGGCCATACTAGTCATGGACAAATAGCGAGCGCCGAAGCGACTCGAACCCGGGCTGCCACTACCGGGTGAGGTCAGAAGCCCAGCGCTCTACCGACTGAACTACAGGGGACCTGAACTTGACCTGAACTTCACAATAACTTCACGTAAATGAAGTCAGGTGGTAAAATGACTATCACTATCGAATTATACGTGGCAAATAACCCATAAAACATGTTTTGCATGACTTTCGTAGATATTTTGAGCATAGTGACCTTTTGTGACCTGACCTTGACCTTGACCTTGGCCATCAATCTCACTTAAGCTCATGTGTATCATACCTTTGGCAGCACTTTGGGTGATCATGGTCGTAATCGAAGGCTTTGGATGGAAAGTATGGTCCATAAATTAAAATATGTCTATTTTGACCTTTGACCTGACTCTCTAACACATACTCATCTAACATATACATGACCTGATATTTGACCTGACTTTGACATTTTTGGGTATGTTTTAGATTCGTCTCATTGAGAGCTTTGGATTGCCGTTTTGCGCGTCTCGCTGCGATCATCGGTTCGGAAGATAACTAGGGGTGGGGGGCGTTTAAAGCCGCCCCCCGCCCCCCCCCCCCCCACTAGTCAATGGCGTTCTGCTGATACCCCAGTTAATGCCGGGTAATGAGTTGTGGCAAATTCGCTCCTGAATTCTGAGTTATCTCCAGAAAAAATAGCAATGAGTTACCGGATCAACGGGTCGAGGAGTCAATGACTTAAAGGGTAAACAGGTTAGCGAGTTATCTCCCGAAAAATTATGATAGGTTAACGGGGTAATTATTCATGGGTCGACGGGCAAATTACTACAGGTTAACGGATCAAGCTGTCTACCGAAAATAAATGTTTGTGTTAACGGGTTAACTGGTGAACGGGTTAACCATCCTCTAGTAATGTTACTATAATGCAGGTAATTGCAAATTCATCGATAAAATCAGAGCAAAGCAATCACTTAAATGTTTGCATCCATCAAGTACATTCTGAATCATAGAAGACCACTGGAATCAACATAGTTTACAAGAGGCGTATAAATTATAATCCATTTATTATATCTCACTACTACGATTCAAACACGACATTTCAGTCAGACTGTGTTAAATAGCATCTACTAGTGTTATATATGGTACTACTTTCGTAGTCATCAAACGTCACTGTCATGATTACATCACATCATTCACCTGGTTAACACTCCCATCTCTTACAGCACGTCATACAAGTCGTCACATCACTTCCACCGTTGTATGATGTCACTCCTTCGTCATGTGACGCATATCGTCGATGTAATGTGACGTCATCATGTAGCGTCATATTGCCGCCGTGTGACGTCATGTGACGTCATATCGTCGTTATGTGACGTCACTCATCAGTCGTGTCGTCCGAACCCATCCGGGATTTCAAAGGGCATTGCAATTGAAACGTCTGCAGATGCCGCCATGAAGCCCCGAATTTGGCTCGTTATTAGTCAGCGGTCAGCGGTCCGTATCGGGCTGGTGACGTCATCAGTGTCGTGCCAGCGACGTCACAGTCTCGTGAGTCGGTCGGGCCGGGCGTCGTCAGGTGGAGGGTGCGGTCGGAGTCGTCAGCCGGGTATTATCGTCGGAAAACAAGCGTCGTAGTCCATAGACAGCCATGGCCGTCGCTGAACAAGCGTCTTACAAGCTTACAAACAAGGATACTGTCGACATGCCGAAGCCTATAAGTCGTCTTACGAGTGAAATAGTCACCAAGCATGAACACTGCACAGTAATCAATTTACAAGCATTGTAGTCGGCAAGCAAGCATAATATTCGTCAAATATTCATAGTAGGTGTCAAGCAAGCGTCCAAATCGGCAAGCGTTGAGTTCGGGAATCAAGCAGTGATCGTTCGAAAAGCATAGCAGGCGAAAACCAGGCCATTTGTCAGTGAAAGGCACACTTTCGGCAAGCAAGCGTCGGAGTCGGCAAACAAGCATAGTGGTCTTTACATATGTCTACCAAAGGTTTTGCCCTACACCTGTTCATCTGTCATGTCTGTCATGCATGTCTGTAAGACATCTGGCATGTCCCTGTCGGGTCTCCCTCCAGCCTCTGTCAAACATCTGTCATACATCTGTCAGGCTTCTGTCACGCTTCTGTCATGCCTCTGTCATTCCTCTGTCATGCCTCTGTCATGCCTCTGTCATGTATCTGTCATGCATCTGTCAGACGAGCCGTCAGATAGAAAGAGAACAGGCGACACGACCGTCGCGCCAAACTTGGGACTTAGCAGGCCAGTAGACGTAACATTGATCCCGACTGTACCACCAAGTCCCTAGCCAGGGCGACTCCAGCGGACCGGCAGCCCACAGCGGCACGCGACGCGCTAAAACTCGACACCAATACCGTAGGCAGGAACATGTTATACTGACATACTAGCAAAGTATAAAGCTTCTGAATGCATTGCAAGTCAATGCTGATTGATTAACACTGACGATGTTTATGATTTTTAAACACTAACTTCGCGTTGACATCGATAGGTCAAGTTGAGTCATGTTACTGCACGTATTGAAACGCCACTGAACAAAGTCAGTTTGAGATTGGCAAATTACGATTCGTAGAAACTAGGTTATTGTACAGAAAAGGACGCACCAAAGTTTAAAACTAGTCTGGTATCAAGGTGATGATGAGTAGACTTCTCCGTAGCTCGGACCACGCTGAGGACATCTGACGAGGCTCGTCTGAACTAGTCATTTGTAGATGGCACTGCAATCGTCCCTGACTATGCTAACGCCCAAGTCGATATCCAGGCGCATAGCTGAGCCAGAGCAACGATAGCTAACCAATCGCTGGGCTAAGTCAGATAACAAGTCACATCAAGGTCAGGTCAGAGGTCATCAGTTCATGTCACAGGTCACCAGGTCACTGCAGAGGTCACAGGTCATGTTCCATGTCAGCTGGTCAGGTCACTGTCATCAGGGCCGGTCTGGTCACTGCTTTCATAGCCGGGTCGAGCTTCCTGTCACAAATCAGAGTGTATCTGTCAAGTAGCTGTCTGTCAGGTCAAAACACACCTGTGTAGTTCAACAGTCAAAGTCAAATGAGTTATTGCATGTGCTTTGAGCTGGAGAAGGATAAGTATTCAACTGACAGCTCAGTTGAAAATGGAAAGGCATGTGATGAATGTCATCTGAAATGGAAGTATATTCTTGACAGGACTGTTTCCTATATCTAACACATACAGAGAAAAGGTGACTCTTTGCTTTTTAATAAAGTATCAGTGCATAGAATCTTAGGCATGCTGTTGATAAATTAAACAATCCCAATAAATACCTGTGCTCAGAAGTGGAGTCCGCCCGCAGATAGCTGACGTTGAAGTCGGAAGAGAGTTGAAGTCACCAGCGGACGCACTGAAAATGCAACATCTTCCTTCCCGCAGAAGTGCTGCCCCTGCGTCCTGCTCGAACCTTGTGCCACCAACACCGCATCAGTCACAGCATCACAGCTGAGAGAAGTCGCTCGTCAGGCACCAGTCACCAGTCACCAGGCACCAGTCACCAGGCACCAGCCGCGGAGGAGACACCAGGCACCAGGCACCAGCCGCGGAGGAGGCACCAGGCACTAGGCACCAGCCGCGGAGGAGGCACGACCTGCCAGCACCAGCTCCGACCACCGACTGCCGTCTCCGCCGCCGTCTGAAGCTGAACTGAATCCAGCCCACCCGCCGGCCCACCCCCCGTCCAGACCCGGTCCAGGCCCGGTCCCGGACCCGTGACCGCGCTACGAACCGAACCAGCGACGGAGCGGGACAGAGCGGACGGAGCGGATCCGGGACAGGCAGCCGCCGGCCGTCTGCGTGCCACGCCCGAGGCTGGCCACTGACCGCTCCCCGGAAACGACACAGAAACCAGGCCAGGACCGGACCGAAACGCGGTATGAGACGCCGCAAACGACACAGAAACCGGGCCAGGACCGGACCGAAACGCGGTATGAGACGCCGCAAACGACACAGAAACCAGGCCAGGACCGGACCGAAACGCGGTCTGAGACGCCGCTTGGGACGCCGGCTGGGACGAGGCGTGGAACGCATCCTGGAACGCTAGCTGGGAGCCAGCCAGAGACGCAACCAAGGAGACCGTCGGAAACGTCTACGAGGCAAGCAGACGTCTGGGAGGACAGGCGGATACGGGCGGAGACGGGCGGAGACGGGCGGAGACGGGCGGGGACGGAGTGGAACCAGACCGGCCGCGGGCAGAACAAGCGTCGACTGGGCTGTCGGACAGATGTCGTGGAGGAGTTCTAGGTGGTGACGGGCGGAAAAGAGATAAATAGGTGCGGATAGAGCGAGGAAAAGTGGTAGAGACAGAGGTGACGGAAGGAGATATCGAGAGGCTGTGAACGGAAGACTGAGCGTCCCCTACCGGAATTTCTCTGCGTCGTGCTTCGCTGTCTAGGGAAGTCCACCTTTGACATTCATTTCAGAGTCTGGAAAGCAGGTCGAATCCGGGCTGCCGAATCAGAGCGCCCCAGCACCGGTCTGAATCATGCGTATGCCCAGGACACGCCGCGCATACCAAATATCTGGAATAGAGCCAAGACAGAACGGGACCTTTTCAGCATCATCTCGGAGGGTTTGAGACAAATCGGACTGACATCAGACGATATTTCGATGTGCTGGGTGAGCGGTGACGTAGCCACCAGAGCGTGAGAACCAGGAAAATACCGCTCCTTGGTTGTGAGGAATTAAATGACTAAGTAGTATACAATGCACAACGGTTTCAGGACTCGAGAGCTTAGCGCCCATGGTTGTTGTTCGCATAAAGTCCAATTAAAATGAATTTTGAAAAGATATGTTTACCCCACACAACCTACTTCAGCGAAAAGAATTGCTCCACCCACTCTAAATTGCAGGAATAAATAGAAGCAACAAGAAATAGCCTCGCTGATTTTCTTCAACCACTTACCCGCCACTCACCCAGACATATCACCGTGCCGCTCCTTCTGACGCACCACCCTCCCTCCCGGCAGCTGACCTGCTCTGTCTCACCACCGTGGCCGGGTCAAGCGCCTCCGACCTAGATTTGACCGATACAAATGAGAAACGAGCACTCAGTGAAACGCGGTCAGGAGTGGGAGGCTAGCGGCTTTGCAGAGTCAAGATCACCGGCCGCGCCAGTGAAACGCGGTCAGGAATGGGAGGCTAGCGGCTCTGCAGAGTCAAGATCACCGACCGCGCGTCGTGAGGCGAAACTCGGCGTTCACCGGGCACCGATCTCGTCAGCTCAGATAGAGAGAGGACGGGAGAGAGAGAGAGAGAAAGGAGGAGATATTTAGAGAGGGGCGGAACCGGGAAAGTCGGCAGGAGAAAAGGCCGGACATGGCTGGCTGGGCTGTCTACGTGAGAGCGGCGCGGTAAAAACCGACAAGCGACTTTCTCTGCAGGTCGTTACTCCGCCATTCGGTGACATTCTCAGCGGTCTATCGTTGAATTAGAGGAAAGTTTCCTAGCTCGGCCATGCCCTCACACCTCTGCATGTCTCCCGGAGCGAGCGAGTTCCAGTTTCTGTAGAGAAACTCCGAGCTTTCTGGACACCGCAGACACACTAGACTGAGCTACACGCCTGAGAGGCACCGGAGGGACGCCGACAGAATCGCCACCCAGAAACAAACTTAGAAAACTCAGCTCGATACCTGGGCTAAACATCATAAGAAACCTGGGCTAAACCTGGGCTACCTGGGCTAGACATCATAAGAAGAAGACTTCCAGAACAACCAACTCTACCAGCCACCTTCGAAGCCACTGCGAGAAGCTAACAGAGCATCCAGCCAGATACCCACCGAGAAGACCCTCCGCCGAGCGGTACCGGCGGGAAGGAGGAGGCACGCAGACCCATTGTAGCCGGACACGCCCTGAGAAGACTCCCAGTCCAGCGGGCACGCATGAACCGTTGGTAGCCGGACGCAGCGGTGCTGGCGGCCTTGGTCGGCAGCAGGGCGTGCCGGCCGGCCGGCCCCAGGTCCGGGTACGTTGACGCCCCCCGCCCCACCCCCGCCCCGGCCACCCCCGCGGCGGCGAGTCGGCCGCCGCTTCCGGCGTCTTCGGCGGCGGGGTCACGAACGGCAGGGAGACGCGTGGTGGCGGGGAGCGTCTCCCTGTGTCTCTGGGATGAGGAGAGGCGCAGAGGTGGCGGGGAGCGTCTCCCTGTCTCTGGGGTGAGGAGAGGCGCAGAGGTGGCGGGGAGCGTCTCCCTGTCTCTGGGGTGAGGAGAGGCACAGAGGTGGCGGGGAGCGTCTCCCTGTCTCTGGGGTGAGGAGAGGCGCAGAGGTGGCGGGGAGCGTCTCCCTGACTCTGGGGTGAGGAGAGGCGCAGAGGTGGCGGGGAGCGTCTCCCTGTCTATATGGTGAGGAGAGGCGCAGAGGTGGCGGGGAGCGTCTCCCTGACTCTGGGGTGAGGAGAGGCGCAGAGGTGGCGGGGAGCGTCTCCCTGTCTCTATGGTGAGGAGAGGCGCAGAGGTGGCGGGAGCGTCTCCCTGTCTCTGGGGTGAGGAGAGGCGCAGAGGTGGCGGGGAGCGTCTCTCTGTCTCTGGGGTGAGGAGAGGCGCAGAGGTGGCTGGAGGCAGACGGCTGGAGACTGCAGACTGGAGATGAGTCACGACGGGCTCTAGCGAATGTCTTAAGTGACCTGACTGAACTGAGGAGACGAAACGGATACTGACTCGGAAGTTTGACTGGAAACTCGAGACCAGAGAATGGAGACTGAATTATAACAATTGACAAAGAACGAATACAAATTTACGACTTACGACTAACAGCTGGATACTTACGTTATACTCCTGTGACTTTTCACTGACGACTGACGACTGACGACTGACGACTGACGACTGACGACTGACGACTGACGACTGACGACTGACGACTGACGACTGATGACTGACGACTGACGACTGACGACTGACGACTGACGACTGACGAGAACGTTCCTCCGACTCGCTCTCTCCACCTGCCTGCCTGGGAGGAAGTCGGCGATGGCCGTCACCCCACTATCTCCGCCGCGGCCTGCCGGACAGGTCTGGCGTTATCGTGCACCGTCGTGTCACTCATTGTTCCGGGACTGATAAAAATCCCCGGCACCGGCCGAGTTTCCTTTAGCCGCGGCACAGCACTGGTGCACGAAAATCTTCAGTTTGCCATTGTTGAACGCCGATGTTGCGACGCAAAGACACGGCCGGCAGAGCGATAGCATCGCGTTTTCCCCAAACCGGCATTTGTCGGCTGTGGCGGCTGTGGCGGCTGTGGTGGCTGTGGCGGCTGTGGTGGCTGTTGTGGCTGTGGTGGCTGTGGCGGCTGTGGTGGCTGTTGTGGCTGTGGTGGCTGTGGTGGCGACTGTGGTGACTGTGGTGGCTGTTGTGGCTGTGGTGGCGACTGTGGTGACTGTGGTGGCTGTTGTGGCTGTGGTGGCTGTGGTGGCTGTAGCGGCTGTAGCGGCTGTGGTGGATGTGGTGACTGTGGTGGCTGTGGTGGCTGTTGTGGCTGTGGTGGCTGTGGTGGCGACTGTGGTGACTGTGGTGGATGTGGTGGCTGTGGTGGCTGTGATGGCGACTGTGGTGACTGTGGTGACTGTGGTGGCTGTAGCGGCTGTAGCGGCTGTGGTGGATGTGGTGACTGTGGCGGTTGTGGTGGCTGTTGTGGCTGTTGTGGCTGTGGTGGATGTGGTGGCGACTGTGGTGACTGTGGTGACTGTGGTGACTGTGGTGGCTGTGGCGGCTGTGGCGGCTGTGGCGGCTGTGGCGGCTGTGGCGGCTGTGGCGGCTGTGGTAGCGACTGTGGCGGCTATGGAGGCTATGACGGCTGTGGCGGCTATGCCTGCTAAGTCTGCCATTCCATGTCTACGGTACTCCCTGTGTCTTATGTGTCTGTCGTTTCTGCTATGTCTGCTGCTCACCGATGTCTGCTGTGTCTTTTGTGTCTGCTATACGATGGTGTTTGCACAGTTTCGATGTGTTTGCTGTGTCTGCCGAGGCAGAGTAACGGTCGGCTGGCCGCTCCGCCCCCCCCCCCCCCCGCCGCCCCGGGCGGCCGCCGGCAGGGGAGCGGACGAGTTCCGAAGGACGCTCCAAAGCCCGTTATAGGCCGGCTGAAGCAGCCGGGACTTACTGCCGTCACAGGCTGGGGAGCCGGAGCTTACCGCCGTCACAGGCTGAGGAGCCTGGACTTCTGGACTTACTGCCGTCACAGGCTCGGGAGCCGGAGCTGGCTATAGAGGGCTCCTGTGAGACGGAAAACAATGATGTCTGCAGCGGAGGACTCTCTGACAAACGCGCAATAGGGGGAAGGGGGAGGGGGGGGGGGGGTGCAAAGGCTGATTTCGGCATTGATATCTAACAATGAGCGCAATGATGCATGAGAAAATGAGGAAAATGACTCCAGGATAAATAATCATGACTCAGATGAAAGCTATGGAGTTCAGACCTGAACAAAATAAATCAACGCTAATATGCACTACAAAACATGAAACTGCTACGAAACTGTAATGGTTTGAAATCATCCCTCTGAGTAAGTATTGTCGTCATCCATCTCGCCTGTGCGAAGTCAAGCGTGAAAGGAAGCGAGTCACAATCCTGCGGTCAACGATCACTCTGCGGTCAGCAACGTCTCGAGACAAGGATGCATCGGAGCGCCGACCGCGTGTTCCGACAATGACACACCAGAACTATAATTAATGCAACGCCAGAACTGTAATTAATGCACGACTGAACGCCGATCCTATCTGGAAACATCGCGCGTCGCTCGGTGCGTCTTCTCAGCTGGTGACTCTGTGAGAGTCGGTCGCTCCCCGCGCCACTCCGCCACACCGCAGTCATTTTCAGATCGGTATCTCTCCCTCCCAGCGCCGCTGCAGTAGCTGGTCGTTGCCGGGTGTGGTACCGGAGCCGAGCCGACCACGTGTCCCCGTTGCCGCCCCGCCCCCGCCTGCGCCCGCCGCCGTCCCGGCGCCGCCCGCTGCAGTCTCCGACTCTCCCCCGTCCCCGCGCCGTCGTCCGCTGCAGCCTCCACCCCCGCAGAAGCCTCCACCCCAGGCCCATCGCAAACCTGACGCGTCGCCTCCACCACCGCCCGCTGCAGCCGGCAGCAGACGGTGACATCATTAACTCTGATCAGTGCTGCCATCTGCAGCCGCCACCTCCTCCGGCTGGCCCTGTTCGCCTACCACCGAGACCGCTTTCGCCAGCAGCGGCCGGCGAATCCGGCCGTTAGGCGCGCGGCTCACCCACATCGGGACGGAGAGAGGCGGCCCGCCGCCGGCACCGCCGCCGCCCACAACCAGGTCACTAGGTCAGCCGGTGGCACCGCCGGCCTGACGACCCACAAAAAGCTCCTGTTCGCTCGTCCGATGAGCGACGCGCGGCGCGAGGCGTGGTGTTGTTGCGGTAACGAACCCGTGAGCAACTCGGAAAGAAAACGTGGTTGGTTCAGCACTAAGAAAGTTCAGGATCACTTAGGGTGGTCTGGATTATGATGGATGCAGCGCAGATGATGTGAATGGATGCAGTTGAATAAAACCAGTTTTTTTTCTAATACAGTCTTCTTCAACAGTTAAAGTGAAAATATTGTATAATTAAATGAACGCCGTTTAGCTTACAGTGAAGTACGGTAAATCATATCACGGTATCTGCTAGCGTACAGCGTGCAGCACTCAGCAACACCACTTGCATTTATGTTTTAATCCAGTGCAACGCCGCCTTCTCGAATCCGATTTCCTTGGCGGTGCCTTCCGCGAAATGGTGTGCACTAGGGCGACCTGGCAACTATCTGGCAACTCCCTGGCAACCCTGACTGGCAACCGGCCGCGCTGGCGGTATACCGTTATTTGGAGCAGACTTCGCTATTGGAGCCCCCCCCCCTCCCTAAGCACCGTCCCTGAACATCCACTGTTGAGGACCGGTTTGAGTTGGAAAGTGAGAAACCGTCCTCTTCTGAGAAGTGGCGCTCGGCCGGGGAAGGGGATGGTAGGAGTTTGGGAAAGGCTGGTCGGCTGAGCCGGGCAGCGGTGTGAGGCGGCCGGCGGGGGAGGCTGGCTTAGATGCAGGGAGGCGCACCTCCTGACGACCTCCTGATGCAGGGAGGAGCACCTCCTGACGACCTCCTGATGCAGGGAGGAGCACCTCCTGACACAGTGGATAGAGACGTGACTGGAGGCACCGCCGAGAGATGTGCTCATGAATTCGGCCAGAGCTGAATACTGATGGGCAGTGCGGACTGAACATGGGTTAATACTATCGTTCAGACAGGGTAGACATGCAGAAAGGTAATTTGATCGGAAGTCAAACTGGTGGTAAATGTTATGGGCGGTTTACATACCGCCTATGTATTGGTCACGTCTAGCGTACTTATAACTTATGGGAAGGCACTATGATTTGCAGTGAGTGTATACAACGAGATGTGGCGGAACATGCAAGTGAACTATTAAAGGAGAACAATTACAGGAGAACTAGGCAGCCGATAAACCGGCTGAACAAGTTTGGTGTGTTGTTGCAACTGCCTTTGACAGAGGCATCATTTTGATTGATTGCTGACAAGAACGCTATCTTTGAGACATCCCGAGGCTTCTTTGTGCAAAGTTGTTAAGTGTTGAAATCGCTTAGTGCTTTTGCAAAAGTAATTAATATAGATCATCAGCACTCATTACTGTGCGAAGAGATAAGACAAAGCAGCGAACCCTCTGTAAAATTGAAGAGTGGAGAGGATATACGAGCGCATTCATTATAAGTAGCACCATTTAACAGGAAAAACACTCATGAGAAGTATAGATAATTATTTCAAACTTAACTCTCAGTAGTTATATCAGACTAGTGTTATTCGAAATAGCAATATATATGGCATGATAGTTTTTTTTTCGATAACAATCATGAAATATCAAGCTTTTTAATATAATTACAACAATACTTAGGTATATGCATTTAGCAGCGGATCATTTATCGATAAAGTTTTATTAAAACAAAGCCTAAACTAACTTGTACCTTATATCCTGTGGATTTCAAATTTTGAGCAGCTGTGGTAGGATCCTTTTTGATCAAGAAACACTTTGGTAATGTAGACTAAACATTTCAAGACGATGCCTGCTCGGGATATACTTTTACATCTAGAAACAAACTTTTCCGTTTGCAGAGCAACACCCATTAGCGATGAACCAAGAAAACATATGGAACATCTTCTATCTAGAGGAGACAAACGAATTCCCCATCATCGAAGCCACCAAACACCGAATCCACCCTAAGTCCCTGCTATCCCCTCCCATCCCCTTCCTCCTGTCCCCATCCCCCCCCCCCCCCCCCCCCACCCCACGCACCCATAGCTCCACTCACCTCATCCTCCGCCGCCGCCGCCGGGCCGGCACAGTGTTACCCTCCTGTGCTGCGTCGCGGTCCCGCTACCCCGTAATGCGGCGTTGCAGTCCCCGCCGCCGCCGCCGCCGCCGCCGCCGCCGCCGCCGCCGCCCGATGCCGCCCGACCGACCGGCCGGCTGACAGGTTTTTCCTGTGAGGCGGACTGCTAACGCGGACCGGTTCTGGGACAAAAATGACCGATTCTTGGTGGTGGCCGAGACCGGCGTCGGCTGGAGCGGAGCCTCGGCTGGACGGTCGGCGCGATCTGGCGGCGGTTTGCTGGGGCTCTGGCGGTGTGCTCAGCTGGCGGTGGGCGGTGGGCGGTGGGCGGCGGATCGGGCGGTAGATTTACGGCCGGTAGAAGCTGGTGCGTGGGCGTTGAGCGCTGCTGCTCCCGTCGCGGACACTTCAGCGCCGAATCTGGCCGCTGCTGCGCCGACCGCCGCCAGATGATCCATTTTAGAGCGTCGTGAATCTGGCACAGCCGGGCACAGTCTCCGGCAGAGGGCGGTACAGTCTCCGGCAGCGACGCCGCTCCGTCCGTCCGGCCCGTGTCGTCGTCGCCGTCGCATCCTGGATGCTGCTGACGAGACGCGGCGGCAGCGTGGAGGCGGGCAGCGCAGCTGACCGGCCGACCCACAAGACCACGCCCCGCCCCTGCCTCCGCCCCTGCCCCGCCCTCTCGGCCCCTCCCCGCCCTCCCGCCGTCGCGGTCCGGCAGCCGCCCGGATTTCGCGATGGCGGTCACCCGGTCGGATCCGACTGGCGCTCGCTGTACCGTTCAAAAGGAGAACCATGTATGCCCCGGTTTTCGGTGATTGACTTACGTGGTTCTTCCTTTGCACGCCACTGTTCTCCCGCCCCGACCGGCCCCGGTCCGGCAGGCGTGCAGTGTCACCATGCAACGGCGCGAGAGCGCTTAGTTGACACAGAAATTCAGACTGCAACGCCATGGGCTCAAAGTGACCGAAGTAGTCGTCGTGAGCTTCTGGAACCAGAGATGCTGGCCTGGTCGGAAGGGGAAACCCAAGCATATCCAATATCCATGATATTGAAGTGATTGTTGCTTACTAAAAGATATGCGTTGCTTTGCAGCTTCCACAGCGTTTCGATAATGTCCAATGGAGAAAAAAACGCTTCAAATAAGATAATTTGCCGCCCTAAATCCTTCTGCATCCCCACTTTTGTCAGTTGTTGCTCGACATGTTTACGAATGATGTGTTCTGAATCACTATCCTCATTAAGGGCAATAGAATGTTGCGTGTTACCTGTAGAACCCAGGAAGGAAGCTTTTGTGCAAAATATTAGTATTTTCTGGCGTTGACTTTAAAGTTGTCCGTTTTCCTCAAGGCTTTGATTGTTACCGCCCGCCGCACGTTGTGATAATGGACATAGTTTGGAGTTGACTCATCATCCGCTGACTTCTCATGTTATATTTCTGGCCACGAAAACTAGATTAAAACGAGAATTCAAATACGAGCAATGTTCCATGCACGTTATCGGTCTTATACATTTGAAAAGAGGTCGAGTATGGGCACCACTTTGGAGAGAAATAAAAGAGCGAGACAGTTACGAAAAAGCAAAAAATGTAGCACCATTGACAAAGGAGGTAAGAGTGATTTTATTGCAAAAACTCATTCAATCTCACTCTCTTCGGCCTCGGGCACTTCTTTAACACAAACTTGAAAATTTGGTGACGGAAAACTTGATATTTGTTTTACATTTGTGCAAAGAGTCGGTCCGGTTAACTTGTGTACTACCGCTAGCACTAGTGCTACTGACAACCAATGCCAGTATATTAGACTGATCGATGTCATTAGAAATTACATACTCTTAGCGCCCTATGTGTTATGACTTTTCCTTAATCCGTCTGTCCGTCTGTCCGTCTGTCCGTCTGTCCGTCTGTCCGTCTGTCCGTCTGTCCGTCTGTCCGTCTGTCCGTCTGTCCGTCTGTCCGTCTGTCCGTCTGTCCGTCTGTCCGTCTGTCCGTCTGTCCGTCTGTCCGTCTGTCCGTCTGTCCGTCTGTCCGTCTGTCCGTCTGTCCGTCTGTCCGTCTGTCCGTCTGCCCGTCTGTTCTCGATACTGGGCTCGCCGTCGCCTGTGTGTCGTTCCCAGCGCCGACCGAGACCGGACCGGACCGGACCGAGACCGGACCGGGCCGGACCAGTGCCACTTTTTCCGCACATACCGGGAAATCAGATATCCAGCCTGACAGTGGACAAAGGCAAGGCGAGTCGCAGCCGGATCAGTTTAGGGCACAGTCAGTTTTCGAACGAGGTGTCTTTCTGAGAACCGCCGGGCCGACAACGGACGAACGCAATGAGGCCGCGGCGAGCTTGGATATTAACGTTGATTATTGGTCACCGGTGTCGATCCACGGTAGGGGGGGGGGGGGGGGCGGGGAGTGCGTGAGAACGGATGCAATGCTGGTGGAGATACCGAGGCAGGGCGGAGATCGTTTCGGCAAATCTAGACAGGTCGTTAGGTTTGAAATTCTTGGTCACGATTTTAGAGTATTAACCCGCGAGTCACTGGGGGGCTTTTTTTAGCCCCCCCTTAGGAATATTAGGCATATCTCAATAACTAATGCAGATATAGATGCCAAACTTTCAGTACCTATCCGGGCATCATTTTTACACATTATAAGAAAAAATTAAAAAATTTCGTCAGAATTTATTTGAGATATAGTGAATTTAGTGACGTCGCTAAACACGATTTTGACACCAAAATCGGCTAAATTTTGCCAGGCCCTACAAATGCCGCATATGAAGAAAAATGCAATCGAAAAATGCTAAAAGGTAGAACATTGCAAGGGCTACAAACCGGCTATCTCGAAATTTCGAAACATTTGGGTTTTGACCCAAAATTTTCAAAAAAAACTTTTTTTGAAAAAATGCTCACAAAATCAAATATTTGAAAGATATTGAAAAAAACGGAATATATATCAGATGACAACATATAGGCAACTACCACACCAAATTTCAAAATTATATCATCTTTTTTTACTTTCATGACATATAAAGTATGGGTAAATCATGACGTCAGATTTTGAAATTGCGTTTTTTGGATTTTATTGACCGGATACAGACAAATAAATGCCAGCACTGTTTTCTTTAGATAAATCTGATATAGAAACATGCCTTTTTTATTTCGATTTATCAATTTCAAATTTTGACCTTCAGTGACCTGAACTTGACCTGAACTTGACACTAACTTCACGTAAATGAAGTCAGGTGGTAAAATGACTTCTACTATCGAATTCTACGCGTAAAAGCATCCATAAACCATGTGCTGCATGACTTTCGTTGATATTTTGAGTGTAGTAACCTTTTGTGACCTGACCTTGACCTTGCTCTTTTCCAACAATCTCACTTTAGCTCATGTGGGATATGTATCATACTTTTGACATCACTTTGGGTGATTATAGGCGTAATCGAAGGTCATGGATGGCAAGTATTGTCCATAAACTCAAATACCTCGATTTTGACGTTTGACTTGACCGTGACCTGACATGTGACCTTAATTTGACATTTTTAAGTTTGCGTTAGGCTTCTCTCATTGAGCGCTTTCGAATGCCGCCTTGCGCGTCCCGCTGCGATCATTGGTTCTCAAGATACCAGGGGGGGCTAAAAAAGCCCCCCAGTGAGTCGTGTTACAGAATATACCCCAGTGACTGCCGGGTTAACATTTTTGTCTAAAAACGATCGCCATACTTTTGCTTCTTTTCGTCAGGAATGGTTTGCGCCTTCACGCAACAGGAAAGAGATAAACGTAATGGGATAGGTACAAGTGTAATTGAATTGTGGAGTGCTGAAATGTCTGGTTTGTGGTGGACACTCTACACCAGCAAGTACTGACTGGTATTCTGAGGTATTTAGGTGTGCCACCAGTCACGAAACCAGAGACACGCAATGGAATATTTCCTAAATGCCAACCACCATCGAAGCTATTGTCTCAAAATAGGTGCATGTATTTCATTGCATTTATTCAATAGTTGTCACATTGTCAAACTTCCACTTAAATTGTGTTTCCCGGTCGCTATAAACTAGAGCCCTTCATGGGACACATTTGCAGCCCCCATCCCGTTCCAGCCCATTCAGCCAGACCATCAATTCCCACCCGTTTCAGAATATTTCACTTTTTGTGGTGTAAACAAACACAAAATATATGGTCTGTCCCAAACCCGTTCCAATCCGTTAAATTTCCAAAAATGGCCCCATTCCCACCCATTTCCATCCCGTTCTATAGATTCCATGGCGATTCCCATTCCATGAAGGGCTCTACTATAAACAATTGAGAGTCTTATTTGAAACCCTTAACTAGCTCCGTTAGCCCTCAAGAGTGTGGTTCGTATGTTAGCATGTCCCTTCTAAGAATGCTGAAGTGCACGTAGTTTGTCTCCCAAACTTGCATCTAAGCTGCAGGACCGAACTGAGCAGCGAGCCCGACCGTCAACGGGACCTGACGGGTTCACGCTATGACAGGAATAAGTCCATTCCGTTGATTCCACAGAGCACAAGTATTCCAGACTGCAGTGCAACACGTATTGCATACAATATTGCAGACTGGTACAATTTATGGTGATATCACCTTTTCTTTTGTTTACTTGGTGGCTATTGAAGTAGCAAACGTTTGGTGTTACTGTTGTGTGCGCTACTGCAGTCTCGAAGTGTTTGGTGTTACTGTTTTGTGCGCTACTGCAGTCTCCAAGTGTTTGGTGTTACTGTTGTGTGCGCTACTTCAGTCTCCAAGTGTTTGGTGTTACTGTTGTGTGCGCTACTGCAGTCTCCACTCCGTGGTGTTACTGTTGTGTGCGCTACTGCAGTCTCCAAGTGTTTGGTTTTACTGATGTGTGCGCTACTGCAGTCTCCAAGCATTGGTGTTACTATTGTGTGCGCTACTGCAGTCTCCAACTCGTGGTGTTACTGTTATGTGCACTTCTGCAGTCTCCAACTCGTGGTGTTACTGTTGTGTGGGCTACTGCAGTCTCCAGACCGTGGTGTTACTGGTGTGTGACCTACTGCAGTATCCAGACCGTGGTGTTACTGGTGTGTGACCTACTGCAGTATCCAGGCCGTGGTGTTACTGGTGTGTGACCTACTGCAGTCTCCAGGCCGTGGTGTTACTGGTGTGTGACCTACTGCAGTCTCCAGGCCGTGATGTTACTGTTGTGTGCGCTACTGCAGTCTCCAGACCGTGGTGTTACTGGTGTGTGACCTACTGCAGTATCCAGACCGTGGTGTTACTGGTGTGTGACCTACTGCAGTCTCCAGTCCGTGGTATTACTGTTGTGTGCGCCACTGCAGTCTCCGGTCCGTGGTGTTACTGGTGTGTGACCTACTGCAGTCTCCAGTCCGTGGTGTTACTGTTGTGTGCGCTACTGCAGTATCCAGACCGTGGTGTTACTAGTGTGTGACCTACTGCAGTCTCCAGTCCGTGGTGTTACTGTTGTGTGCGCTACTGCAGTCTCCATACCGTGGTGTTACTGGTGTGTGACCTACTGCAGTCTCCAGACCGTAGTGTTACTGTCGTGTGCGTTACTGCAGTCTCCGGTACAGGGACTCGCAGTTGCTATGGTACACATGGTGTAAGATTCGGAAATTTTCCAAATTATGTCCGATCCAAAGTCCGATCCAATATGACAATGTTGACCTAAAAGTGTCCGATGAGTCCAAGAGTCTGAAAATAGTCCAATTTTTAAAACATCCTGTACATAACGATTAGTGATGTTTTTACTTGATTTCATGTCCAAAATTACCATCACATCATCTTTCAATCAATTTCCCGTTTAAATACATTAATCATGCCACACTTTGTTAGAAAACATCAGGGAATCACCCAATTAGGTGTAAAAACCTGTAAGGTAGGGAAATGCGTGAATTGTGATAAATATGCCTTGACCGAGAATTGTCCAAAATATCTGTGGCTGACCGACCGAAGTCCAAATCGGATTCGGACTATTTTCGGAAGTCCACAAATTTGGACTCCGACTTGCATCACTAGTAAACACTAAGGTCCGGCTTATTTTCTCC
Source organism: Chirona hameri (assembly GCA_036785665.1). Classification (NCBI taxonomy): domain Eukaryota; kingdom Metazoa; phylum Arthropoda; class Thecostraca; order Balanomorpha; family Balanidae; genus Chirona; species Chirona hameri. The sequence goes on along the minus strand of JAXIVJ010008918.1, from coordinate 20,185 downwards.
TCTAGCGTATGCTTGACGGCAAATTAAGAAACGACCATGTATGCATTCAAACTGCATTACTGAGAGCTTCAAATTGATATATTGACGCATTGGATCACCTTATCTATTGACTGGTTTTAAGCAAAAATCCGTTTGTAGCGCTTTTTCGGTGATCAAAACGGATTTTTGCTTAAAAACAGTCAATGGATAAGGTGAGCCAATGCGTCAATATATCAATTTGAAGCTATCAGTAATGCAGTTGGAATGCATATATGGTCGTTTCTGAATTCGGCACCAAACATACGCTAGAGGAGAAAGAAGCCGACTTAGTATGTATCATAGCAAGTGCGGAGGGGCATACTTGGTGTTACCATTGTGTGAGCTACTGCAGTCTCCAGCCCGCGGTGTTTTATTTTTTACAAGTCTGTCCCACTGGCGGCCGGATTCGCCGGCCGCTGCTGGCGAAAGCGGTCTCGGTGGTTAGTGAACAGAGCCAGCCGGAGGAGACTCTTCACTTTCTACTGCGCAAAAAAATCAATGGAATGGAATGATCAAGCACGAGCCGTTGATCAAATCAAATCAAGTTCCCGTGTACAACTTCAGAAATAAGGACTCCAGAAATGAATGCCCCCTTTGGGCGTACCCATGGCAACAGCAAAACATGAATTGAAATCGATACAATCGGTAAGCAGTTTGCCTTAATTCAAAAAGAGGTTCTAAGTAGAGGTGGTTCTAAGTAGAAAGTTGAAATTTTTAGGAACCATACCCGACCCAGTCGAATAAGCTGAAGTATGGACCCGGTCAGACCCAGTGCAATGCAATTTGGGACCCGGTAGACCCATACAACAAATAAATGCCTGTTAACACGCGCAGTGGAGGTGGGGGACACTTTTGTGCCCCCCCCCCCCCCCCCCCACATGGTTTTCGTGAATAGCTCACAAACAAAGCGGCGCAGGGCGGTATTTTTTTCCACGAAATTTACGCCAACTCAATAGCAGATCGTTTGACATAAACAAAATCAAAATTGGTCAAGTCATTTTTGAGTTATGCGGATTTTCATTCCAAGATGGCGGCCAGAATCGAGGTCGGCAAAGCGATATCTTCGGAACCAACAGTCGGATCGGGATGATTAAAAATCCATTCGGTAGTTAATGTCAATTTTGATCCCCAGAAACAATTTTGGACACATTGCTGGTAACCTGTGAAGTCACAGAGGTCAAATTCCTAAAATTGTGACATTTGACTAGATTTGACCCTCGTGACCTCGTTTGAATTTGAAGATATCGAAAGTACCCCCCCCCCCCCCTCCTTCCACTGCGTGTTAGTGGCATACCCCTCTCCACTGCGTGTGTTAACTTATGTCGAAAAATATGCACTCTACAGCATAGTGAACGCATCCATGTAGGTTCCCAAATTGGTTCAGAATTCAGATTGGCCAATAGCAGAAAGAAATTTGCTGGATTAGAATACCTACCTACCTACAAGATTCATAAATAATCCGCTGAAAGAAGATCAATGTAATCAAGCATCAGCAATATCATTTGAAACACTGGAAAATGGACAAGCAAACACATAGCAATCAAGATACCAGATGGTAAAGTCATATTCTGGCTGACGTTAATGACAAGCCATCACGCTGCTCAGAAGATATGGAACAATTTTGCCTGAATAACCTTTTGAAATACAGCTCCAGGCACATACAAACTGAAAATCCATCTAACTTGCAGGTCCTCCAAGCTCAGTTTCAGAGCACACAAGGATAACACAATACAAATTGAAATGGATGTCATGCCTGGTCTGGCCTCTAAGTTAGTTACCACTTACCAGTGATCCACAGCTCACACGACTTCGTGTCATCTCACCCCATTGAAGCCAATCACATAAATAACCAAATCTCCCACCCCAAAATAGAATTAATGCCAATTCCCTGGATCGGTGTCCCAGACCCAAGGCCCCAGAATCTTCTACAATTTACCAGGACTAACAATTTTGGGTGGCCGTTCGGAGGATGTGTTGGGGCGGAATTGGTCTCCATCTTGGATTTTTGTTTTCACGGTCACGTGTCTTTTTTTATGGTGAACCTGCTATAATAAACCGTAAATAAACTCTCTTAGGATCCCCAACCCACTGGTTTACAACAAGAACAATATGAAGGGAATCCTTCATTTAAAACACGTGACCAAAAAATGGCAGGGTTTTTCCTTTGCCCCCAGGCCACCTCTCTCGAACGGCCATCCAATTTTGCATCATGAAAGCCATGAGGTGAAGGAAAACAGAGGAATAAGGAAAAATGGAAGCCATGAGGTGAAGAAAAAGACTGCGAAGTGAAAATATCTAGGAATAAATTACGTCAATTAGCATTGATGTAAATAAAAGATTATGCTCGGGCAGCTTAATCCATGATAACTTGATACTTTCAATAGTTATCATACAATTTATTGTTTTGTTAAGTTATAATTCTTCTCACAAGAGGCAAATAAACCTACAAATTAGATTTAACTTGAATGACGTCATTGACAAATTAATAGCTGCCGTCGTCAAAAGTGGCGCGATTGCTGCGATTGCTATATAGCGGTACATTATAGAGTTCAGTGGATACCTTCCGATATGAGGGCTGCACATCTGGCGCTGCCATTCTTTGTGTCCGTAGTGAGTCCATATTGAATGCTTGTTCTTCACCATGGGTCGTTATTACGAGCGAGCGCGAAGCGCTCGCTCGTCCTTCCGTGGTATAAGGGAAAAATCTTATTATGAGCGACCCGGCCCGGCCCGACCCGACCCGACCCGTGGCGACGCTTTTGGGAAGCTCATATCTCTGCAACCACACGTCCGATTAACAAGCTGACTTCTTTGCTGAGCAGCCCCATCTAACCTACCCTGTTTGAGACCGGTGCCATCTCATGTGGGTGCTTACCACTGCACGTGGCGCGTGCCGCGTGAAGGGTGTTGAAAAGTGTTTTCTCTCAAAAACTCTTCAACGGCTGAGCCGACTGTGTGCAAATTTGGTGTGTCGTTAGGGACCCCTCAACCGCCACTTTTCCACAAGTCAGAAGTGGGGTGCCTCTGCACGCGCGCACGTGCACACCCCTATCCTATATCTCAGGAACGGCTGAGCCGATTGTGTTCGAATTTGGTGTGTGATTAGGGACCTCTCAGCCTCCACTTTCCAAGGAGTAAAAGGTGGGTGCCTCTGCACGTGCGCACGTCGGCACCCTTTTTTGTATCTCAGAAACTACTTGCCCGATCAAGTTGAAATTACCCATACATTTCCTTTGCGCTCACTCGTTCATCGCCAACTACGGTGCCTTACTGGTAAATATGGTTGGTTTGTCATTTTTTCACGCATTATATTTTGTCTGATAATGTTCTTGTCTTGCTGAATGAAAAAATGACATACGAGAAGGAAAAAAGAAGGTACATCTGAATTTGTGTTAATATGAAGTCTGAACTTTCCTACCTACTTTTCCTCAACCTTCCTACTTTTCCTTAATCGCAAACATGGCTTTTTCCATTTGTGAGGTAGGTGGTGGGTAGTAGGTACCTAAGCCATGAGTAACATTGGTGAAGCTTTTCAGAGCAAGTTGGTGGGGAAAAATAAAGATATTGGGTGTCTGCTTTGCATGGCTGAGGAGAAAGATGTCGATTTTAACACCAGACAGTCTTCAAATCTGACAAAAGTTGGTGGGGCAGAACACAGATCAAGATGGTGGGGCCCAAGCTAATAAAAGTTGGTGGGGCAGCGGCCCCACCATCTGAATATGAAACTCCACCCGTGATGAGTGATGGCCATTGGTCAACAAGCTGTCTGTCTTTATGTGATTGCATTACGAATTGATAGAGTGAAAGTAGTTCAAATTGTTTAAAGGTTAGCTGTACAATTGTTACAATTGTAAATTGAGGAATCATTACGCCTATTTGCGTGAAACTAACATCAAGCGATGGTTGGACCCGGTTGGGCCCAGTTATAATTTGACAGGACCCAGTATAGGCCCAACAGGGCCCAGGCCGGGTAAATTGACCGGGTCCTCGGGTCCACCTTTTGCCACCTCTAGTTCTAAGATGCTATTTGGCCTTTGCATTGGGAACGAATGCTTAGGAACTTCCCGCTCAGTTCCCGACCCAATACGTTTTACTTGTTTGGTGGAGAACTGGGCAGCGTATTGCTGATTTTATCATTTCACCGACGGTATGTCAGTTAAAATTTGTTTCTGAAAAGCTTGCGAATGTCAAAATCAGTCCGGAACTATTTGTATTGTTTAAAGCTCGACTCATATCAGGTGTGGCGGTGTCGCAACGGTCATCTCATGGTCAACTCACTATCAGAGAGAGTAGAACTGCGAAAATGTCATCCTTCATCGTCCCGACTGGCATTTTCCTAACATGCAGCTATAGACTAAAACCGTCTGCTACAAACGATATCTACCGAGCCGCGGAAAACTTAGGCTTCCTGAGGAATATCCGGAAGCAATATACTTGTGTTTTAGCCATAGGCCATTCCAACCGAGAAACCCTGAACAACAGTCGCAGCACAAAACCCTTAATCATCGGCTGCTCCCCTGGACCGTGGACGACAGGTGACCGTGCGTCCCTTAATCCTCCGACAGGCGTCCCTTAATCAACCGTAGACGACAGGCGACCGGGCGGACCATTGTGCTTAGAGCATGCCAGTTTGTGAAATAAGAGAGTAAATTACAGTTTTTGTGAGACAACTAATAACTATGGTTCAGCGAGCATGCGGCGCACAACACAGTACTCGGCGCAAAATGCAACCAGGAAATATTCCGTTTGGTCCGCTCTCATATCTGCCAGAGGGAAATTGATAACCCATTTCCTGCAGAACACCGGTAAAGGGCGTACCGTTAATCAATGTATAGTTACAGGCAATGTGAAAACTCAGGCAGTTTGCAAACTGCCTGAAAATTCCAGGCTGTTTGCAAAATGCCTGAAATTCCAGGCAGTATCGAAACTGTCTGGGCAAAATAAGACATTTACGATAGTGTCAGGCAGTTTGCAAACTGCCTAGGCAGTTTAAAAACTGCCTACGCAATACGACATTTACGAGAGCGTCAGTCAGTGTTCCATCTTGCTAGCGCATTGGGTGCCGCCAGAAATGTTTCGCTCTTTTGTTGGATGCTGTGTCAGTTACGATTCATATTTTCCTCATTTGCAAATTTTGGACGATTCCATCTATTATGTTATTGCTTGGTCATTCAAACACATCCAATCTATCTGATAGCAAAACAAACAACGCCACGCATTACTGCGAGAGTTATGCCGTCCAAGTTTTGCGGTCCCAGACAACCGGATCGGTTGCAGGAGTGGTGATGTTAAAATGCCAGAATCTTTGGATGCTAGAATATAATAGATAATAATGATACCAGTTAGAATGTTGGAATGGTAAATAGTAACTGCGAAAATTAACCCAAATTACCAGGATGATACAGCTTGCTCTCGAACAGTCAAATACCTACGTTTAAGAAATTACAACGGAAAATACCTATCCAACTTTTGATGTCGGCCCGTTACAAACGTTGTGGTTGATGGGCTAAAATCCACAAACACAGTCACAGAGATCTGACAGTGTGCTCAAATACCGCAAAATTGCATTATAACAGCATCAGAAAGTTAAGCGCTTCTCAACAGTCAGCTATCTTCATAAACATTGAAAAACCATGAATTAGGCGCATCGTGAGTGCAATCTGCGTACGCTGCACTACTTTCATGTAAATATCCTTAGAGCTGCACACAAATGGTAATATGGATGTGAAAGTTTTCAACAACCTCAATTAGAAGTTCTTCTAGTGAAGAAGTACTCCTGAGTGAAGTGTGGCTCGCTTGCTACTGCAATGCGAAGGTAACCAAGTTCGATAGTGTATAGCTAAGCTGATCATGCCCGTTCTGTTCCCATTCCCCACCCGTCTCCCGTTTCAGATCCGTCCCCGTCCCCGTCCCCGTCCCCGTCCCCGTCCCCGTCCCCGTCCCCGTCCCCGTCCCCGTCCCCGTCCCCGTCCCCGTCCCCGTCCCCGTCCCCGTCCCCGTCCCCGTCCCCGTCCCCGTCCCCGTCCCCGTCCCCGTCCCCGTCCCCGTCCCCGTCCCCGTCCCCGTCCCCGTCCCCGTCCCCGTCCCCGTCCCCGTCCCCGTCCCCGTCCCCGTCCCCGTCCCCGTCCCCGTCCCCGTCCCGTCCCCGTCCCCGTCCCCGTTCCCGTCCCCGTCCCCGTCCCCGTCCCCGTCCCCGTCCCCGTCCCCGTCCCCGTCCCCGTCCCCGTCCCCGTCCCCGTCCCCGTCCCCGTCCCCGTCCCCGTCCCCGTTCCCCCCGTCCACGTTCCCCCTGTTCCCGTTCCCCCTGTTCCCGTTCCCCCGTCCCCGTTCCCCCTGTCCCCGTTCCCCCGTCCCCGTCCCCGTCCCCGTCCCCGTCCCCGTCCCCGTCCCCGTCCCCGTCCCCGTCCCCGTCCCCGTCCCCGTCCCCGTCCCCGTCCCCGTCCCCGTCCCCGTTCCCGTTCCGTTCCCGTTCCGTTCCCGTTCCGTTCCCGTTCCGTTCCCGTTCCGTTCCCGTTCCGTTCCCGTTCCGTTCCCGTTCCGTTCCCGTTCCGTTCCCGTTCCGTTTCCGTCCCGTTCCCGTCCCGTTCCCGTCCCGTTCATTATACACCCTAGCGACCCCGTTTCTTGACACTGCACGTCGTTGAAATGTCACCTAGATTGTGTGACAATTACATCCATCTACTCGCCGTCTACCTACTGTCTCATCCACAAACACAAGTAGATATTTGTACTATTTGAGGCAGCCGCGTAGACACCTGTTAAGTCATGAGAGCATTGTTCAGATCGACTATGTTCGACTTACAGGAGTGCAGCTTGCAAGAATAATGCATCACCATTCGTAGATACGGCCGGATCACCGGCAGCACCAAGCTGGGCTCGTCACGTGATCGCGCAGAGGCTGGAGTCATGCATCGTCAGGCAGTTTGCAAACTGCCTAGGCAGTTGGCATACTGCCGAGCAATTTCGTAACTGCCTGGATTTTCAGGCATTTCGCAAACTGCCTAGGTTTTCAGGCAGTTTCGAAACTGCCTGAATTGAGACCGGCACTTTGCAAACTGCCTGAGTTTTCATATTGCCTGTAACATATATATTTCGAGATGATATAGAAACCCCCTCTAGAAGACTCGGGTGCCAAAATACATCACTTTTTTTGTCGCCGATGCCTTACATAGCACGCCGACCGAATATCATAAAACATAGTTATTCTTCAGAAGTCGACCTTAAAGCCAATGATATTTTGCCGTGGCATTATTTATGCCATTGTATAACTGGATGCGGATATCTTTGTTTTGTTGTATAGTCACTTACTGTGAGTAAAAGTATCATACATTTGCCTACTTTTCCTTCACTTCAGCATAGAAATTCATCCTCCTGGCCTAAGATTTAATTTCTCCTGCAGAATAAAACAAAAAGCATGCTCCAATGGGCGTCTCATTAAGGTAACTCGATTAATGTCTTATAATATTGCGATAAGACCCTAACTTTAATAATAAATCAATGTTCCGACGGTTGTGCCATCAGTTTCGCCCGTTTATTCTACTGGCGGATGCCCTGACAAATGCCCTGTGTCTAGTTAGAAAACAGACAGGTTTTTGTGCGCAATTCACCTTTCGTTGGACAGTCTGGCCGGCAGCTGCTTGAAATTAACTGAGAGCGAGTTAGAGCTAAGGGCAGACGCATCCAAACGAATATTGTACCTCATTTTGGAACTTTTCACACCTCATTTGGAGCACCTCATTTGGAGTATGGATGATATTTTGGCCGTTTATAGCACCAGCTGAGTTTAAATGATCTTGTCTCACTCCAAAGGGCTGAAAGATGCGGTGGTGTCGCTATATCCGGGTCTGTCATTTGTCAAAGAAAAATATTAAATGTTGTATATCCAAAACGCTAGATAAGTGTTACTCAAAATTCAGATACCCGTCATTTGCCTGTAAGCGATGGTGCCGCCATTTTCCGAAGGTTGAGGGGAGGGCAGAGGCATTCCGAAGTCAATTCGCTCTATGCAATACTCATAGACGTTATGTTAAAATTCAAAAATGTTGGGGGCGTCCCCCCCACAAATTCGCCGCCCATGTATGCAAGATTAATTCTCTCAATTGTCCGGTCCTGAATCAAGGCGCTCAATCCTGAGTTAGAATTACGAAAACAGACAACAGACATCACGAGGACAAAAGGATAACAAACAAATGATCAAACGAGCGTTGAACTAAGATCGAACAGCCAGTGAACGAGCCCATAGGTACGCCCATCATACAAAATATGAGACGGGGACTTACCCAAGTTACTACGCACAACACTGCACGTCAATCTATTATGCATACTGCTTCTGCAGTCTCTGTGCCAAGCTATCGTCTCCATGAATAATGCAGACGTTCGTCCGGCATGTTAACCGGTCACAGATCGCCTATCGCCGTGTTCTATTGTGTAAAACTGGGGTCGCGAGACGGTGAACATCGGCGGTAGAGTGAACATCATCTCCAGAATCACACGCGGAACGGATTTATAGCGATGCTAAAATGCTAACTCATCTTGGTTGCGCTAGCTGTTAAAACACTGAGCTGAAATGACACTCATTAGCATGGTGTGACGGTGGGAAGTTAAACTTGCTAGCGATTCTGTCAGGCTACAATACAATATTTTGGCGCATTCAGATTAGTTATAAATTTGAATCGGGAAAAGATAAGAATTATACCTATTTGTGGTGTTACTTGTGAATGTTATAAAATGAGATTACCCCTACACGTACCCGTACTTGACGTGTTTTAAAGTTTGTGTTAGCAAAATCATTCACGTTCTTTCCTTCTCTTCAAACATGGGTGCAAAAGAGCGTTTGCCATTGAAACTCATAAGTTGTTTTGCCGTATTGACTGAGCCTATCAACTGCATACCACAGTCATGATAGTTGTGTATTGTTTATTTGAATGTCTGATGTCCCTGCAGGAATGTATACTGGGAAGAATCGGTGGCCTTCCCACTGGATCGATTCTAACAACGTGACGTTCGCTGATGGCAGTCGAAGCTGCAGCCTGGCAAGACATGCACAGCAGACGGCTTGATCACCATTTCGTCACTTCAGCTGTGTGGAGCTACGTCACTGTTTGAAGGCTGACATATTTAGTTGAGCCGTCAAAAGATGGGCGAAAGTAGAGGGGAAATATGAAACCGCTAAGAGAATCACTACTGGTTTGTCTGTTGCGTTCGAAAAGGACACTGCCGATACACTTGCTATTTTAACGCCCATCCGCTCGTTCAGTTCCATAACAATAAACACAGACCCGGACGCTTTATACAAACCAGATTCTTCCTTAAAGAGCAGAACGGAGTCGTCGGTCCCGACTCTCTCCGTCCGGCCGGGGCCGTACGCGACTGGTGCTCCGGTGCGGCTTCTGACCTCTGACCTCTGACCTCTGACCTCTGACCTCTGCCCTGCGATCGGGGTCAGTCTGCGCGGTCTGCCGACCTGCTCTTCGCTTGGATCCGGCCCGCCGCCCGCCAGCCATGCCGTGTTTTGAGGTCAGCCGCCGGGTGGGGTCACGTGACCGGACCGCGTCACGGGCGGGGAAGTGAGCCGCGGAAGCCGGCGACTGCAGCGGAGGAGGCGCAGGTGGTGGTGGTGGCGGTGGTAGGTGTGGGTTTGGGTGGTGGGCCTTAGATAGTGGTGGTGGTGGTGGTGGTGGCGGCGGTGGTGTTTTCTCGTTGCATCAAATTAGCTATGCATCGCCCTACTATCTCACAGCGTGTACGGTGCTGAAGCAAATGCCAAATACTCGCCACAAAGCGTCAAATACTTTTGGGTGTATTACGTGACAATAGCAAACAGAAGGTTGTGTGGTAGGTACGTAAGGGTCGCAAACATATTGGATTATTTATAAGCCTAGTGTCTGGTCTTCGATATCATCAATACAACGGTTTATATATAAAATCACTGACAATTGGCCTCATACTCGGATACCAATGACATATTGGTAGAAAGCTGAGAGATTCTCTAACTGGGTCATTATAACACACTCCAACTAGCAAGCAACTGATTCACCTAAAAGCAAAGCATTCTGCATTCAGAAACTCATCAACTCTGCAGCACGAGTCGTTTCCGGAAACGCAAGTACGACCGCGTTTCCGGTGTGCGAGACGCACTGGGGTGGCTTGACGCTCCCAACCTCTTCTTCTACCAAACCCTCTGCCTTCTCCACAGAGTCTGTCGCACCGCTGGGCCGAAGAGTCTCGCCGGCCTGTTTACCACCAACTGTGACAGACCCGCTAACTCACGGCCTACCCGACAGGACCGCCTCCTATTCATACCTCTGGTCGGGGTGGAGACCGGCAGGTGACGTTTTACCTGACGTGCTGACATAGCATAAACCAACTGCCACGCGACTTTAACGGCATGCCTGTCAGCAAATTTAAAAGAGAGTTAAAGCGTAGGCTTCTATTATCGAACACCTGAACCTGATGAACAATGAATGATCTGTTTGAACGTGTGCATGTGCGCGCGTGTTTTTACTGTTTGTCGTGTTTTATCCAGTGCTGCCTCCTCATATGCTGCACTGTTGACTAAAAACTGTAAACACACATCTGTGTGGATAGTTCGTGTTTTTACATTACAATACAATACAATACAAAAAGAGAAATGTATCTAAAGCTTACTCTGAAAAATATTTGTACACCAATTTGATGCATTTAAAGAAATTTAACTTCTGAAATATATTACACTAGCCATGCGTTTTTTCTCTCTCTCTCAATAATTTGCCCCCACAGCGATCGGCCAGTGACGTCAGAAGTAACGCCTTTTATATCGTCTATTTTCGGGTTGGCGTGTTTTCCATAGTCATATAACGGAACCTCAAAACAAGCTACCTTGACGAGTTGACGGGTGCGTGTAGGTTGATGAGAGGAATGTGGATAAAAACAATGCGAAGTGAGAGAAAAGAGAGGGGAATGTTATCCTGGAGAGAGGAGAATGGTAGTGGGTGATAGAGTGGAGGAAAAGAAGAGAATGGAGCGAAGTGCTTAGTAGGGCATGCAGACAATGATAGACAAAGAATCACCTTTATACGATCCACAATTGTGGTGTCATTCGGTTACCAAAATTTTAGTAACCGACAAAATGTTGTGACCGATTTGGTAATCGGTCGGTCAGGCTCATACATTTTTGGACACTTGTCGGTCAGACTGATCTGAAAAATAACATTTTGTCACACTTTCACACATTATATCCAGCAAATTGGCTCCAAATTAAATCAATTAATGTAACTACTAAATAGAACACATCATTATTATATCAAGATTGAAGATATTGCTCACAAGAGGGAGTGAGGTGCTGAAAAATAAGTATTGTATAGTTATACCATCTTGAGTAGCATACACCGCAGGATACGTCATACACAAACCAGTAACCAGTAATCACTAACCAAGCACAATAATGCAACACACAGTGTACAATTCACATTGATGATGATTGGTATTTAACGGCGCTCCAACTACGAAGGTCGCATGGCATCCAATGTCCATCAATGCACATTCATAATGACTTTCAAGAAATAAATGACCCTTGTGCTATTTCAAAAGTGAGGGTAGAACCACTTTATATATTACAAAAATGAGGTATTACTGAAAAGACAAGAGCAATTATTAAAAATGACTAAGGGGAATTAAAAAGAATTAGGAGGCAGCCTGTATCACTTACGGCCGTAGTTGTATGTCTTTGTGATGAAATAATTATCGAATGTTATTATTCTACTCAAAATTGTTGGATGCCAGTGGTTTTGTTATGATAAATATAATCTAGCCAGTGACCTTTATAAGGAGTTCAAACACAAACGTCCAAGCAGCTCCTCCAAGCTCCATGCGTTTCACTCTTCGGCAAGGCCATGTAATACTAGGTAGGACCAGCCCCCACAAGTAACAGTTGGCAGCACTCGGGCGTTTCGGCGTTAACCCTTGCCAGTGCAGGGGAGGGGTGGATGCACCCCCTCCTCCTTAGTTTTTTTGTAAGCATAACTCAGGTAAATATTAACCGATTGCGATGAAACGTTTCGTACCCTAATTTTGAACTATTTCACACATGCTCTGAAAATTTGGAATTTGTAGGTCACATGAACCGTGACCTATGACATGTTTTTTTTTTCAAGGTCATGTCAAGCGCAACTGGCGTCCCGTAGTATTGATCCTTGAAACTTGTGTAGTTTCCGAGTGTTTGTTGTTCAGGACCATATACACAGGTGTATCAAGGTGACAGTTGTGGTTTCCATTCAGATTGTGACCTCGATTGACCTTTTCAGAGGTCAACCGAGGTCACTGACCTCCGATGACCTCATTTTACTTTTTTGGCTTCTGGCAGTTTCTAGGACATTTTGTGACGCTGATTTCAAACATGGGATCGATTTTACATAATGATATGTTCTACTGGGATCTGCGCCCCCACAGGTCAACCAAGGACATTGACCTCAAATGACCTCTAACATGACCTTTTTTGGAATTTGGCAGTTCTAGGAAATTTTGTGACGTTGATTTCAAATTTGGTACCCATTGTGCATAATTATATGCTCATTCGCGATTCTAGCTCGATTAAATTCAATGTATACGCATTTACAATTTGGTTGACTTTTGGGTCATTGACATGAAACAGAGGTCACCTAATGACTAAGGACCTTAAAATCGGATGTCAACGGCTTCCTCTCGTCACAAGCAATACGCTCGTTTTTTAATCAAAGCTCTAGCTCAATTAGGGGCGAAACGCTAGGGGGTTGTACTCCCCCCCCCCCCCCCAGCACGGGTACGCACTGATCGGACGCTGCACGGGCGAGGGTTAAAAACCCACTACACCATAGGGTTCTCATGTTAAAATCGATGATTTTCAGATGAGACTGGCTCGTAACCTATGGCACATATTTTAAATCCGACTTCTGGAACAGATGGCTACAAGTCTTAGCTACAACGTTTCTATTTACCATTTTTTCGATATTCCGGGCGTAAAGGAGTTAAATGGGCTTAAGGGTTAAAAAAAAATGTCGGAACGACCGCTGACCGCTTCGAAATGCTACTACAGGTACTGAAATATACACTACTTCGGCTACTACTTCGTAGTAGAATTTAATATGACCCTTCCAAATGCTACTAAATGTACTGAAATATTAACTACTTCGACTACTACTTCGTATATTTGCTGGAGTTCATTTCAATAAATAAGGATATAATCTATGGAAATACAAGCTATTGATAGCAAACAATACCTTTAATTTATAATAAACAAAACAATTACGATACAAATTATATCTTGTCTAATTCATTTGGGCGTTACATTCCTTACTGTTCTACCCGTTGTTCTATTGCCCTGGGTAGGACCGTCCCCTGCTGCGCAGACTGGTAAGCGACGTCACCGGGGGCACACTTCTATCCGTCATAGCAAGCTAAATATATGAAATACTACTTCGCAATTGACATACATGTAAAGTACATCATCAATAATCTATGTTAGACAGTATAAAACTATAAAGTCTCATATTTATGAAAAAGAAACTTAAAGGGATCCAAAAGGTTTTTCCCCCGGTGACGTCATTAGCGCCGATTTGCAACAGCTTATAGGCATTGGGATGACAACGGCCTGACTCCCCGGAACACATACAATTTAGAATAACGTGAGCTTGCGCCCCCTGGCGAATGCCGGCGAGTCCGCGTCTTAGCATCAGGAATGATTTACGTTTGTCTTCATCATAAGTTATCATAAGCTAGAAGCGAAATATTTTTAGTGGATAGGGGTCAGTAAAGACGGCGCTATCCGGGTGTATATGTTTTTTGTTGTTGTTAAAACTCTTATCTTTTATTATCTTTTACGGTGTTGGGAAGAATAGGATGTTCAAAACATATTGCAAAAATATTGCAACGCCTGTCAGGCAGCCTAAATATTACTCAAACAGCTTTGTGTTACAGATATGATTTAAAGAGGGTACCTTCGCCTCAAGTGGAGAAGTCTCAGCGTTCTATGTTGAACAGTTTCCAAGTACCGATTTAAATACTGAAAATGCCGCTTTTTTATGTAAGTTGTCATAACTTTGGACTTGAACTAAGCTTTGCTCTGAACGCCATGTGACGCGCCAGGCCAATGATCTCTCTGCCGAATCGTGCTTATCGCATGTCGCTGCAACCCTCGGTTTGCGAGTTATCGGCCCGGGATCGACGCGCGTTTGATCGTTTTCGTCGATTTGTGAATGTGGCCGTTTTCTATGTTAAACCAATGACACAGTTGTCGCCGACACAGCGGCCGACAGGTATCTCAGATCTTGTTGAAATTTTGATACGATGGTGCGCCTCTGCCACCAGACCTGCGTGGCAAATTTCACGTACCTAGTTGCAACGGTTGTTGAATTATTAGCCGATTTGTGTATAACCGTTACGTTATTTGATTTCCACGTACCACGTACGCACGCACGCACGCACGGACGGACATCTTATAATTAATAATAAGGCATTATGCTGCAAGTGAATATGAAATTATTGAGGTCACATTTTTCCATCCTGTCTTGCTTGCAGCCTCCATTACTTTGTTTTGTAAATATCTTTGGTTCCTTTTTTCACAATTATACTGTTTTTTGTAAACTGTACATGTGTGTTTTATGATGTTAAACAAAGCTACTTTTGCCAGTGTGTTATTTGCAACTTCTTCCGATTTGCAACTTCTATAAATGAGTATAGAAGTTGCAAATCGGTCAAATTTTGGACATTTTTGGCTTCAACCCACACCGGTCGGTATTTGGTCAACCGAAATGCCTCCCATTCGTTAGTGGTTGGTATCGGTCAGGACATTTTTGAAAAATGACATCACTAATCCACAATCACAACAGTAGTTATGGCTAACGATATGCATGCAATTTCGCGTAGTTTGTCCAGAAATATACGTCATTTATTTGAAAGACATCAATTCACATGCCATTTCCAAGTAAACCTTTCCGTTTACTGCCGTGCATTGCTGGCATGAAGTGAGTGTAAAAGGGCTTAAATACAACCCCCTGGTACTGCAAGGCGACTTTTTATGTGACTTTTCATATTAGTATGCATCTTATCAAGGAAATTTAAAATTGATCCAAGTGCAGTTCTTCTCGGGATGATGTCCAATTATTGGTAACAGTATCAGCAAACACATTTCATATAACGTCAGTTGGTATATTATGTAATGGTGACGTCATCTGTATTTATTCCGCAACCAGAAGATGGTGACATCATTACTCATATGTGGCTAGAAGATGGTCAGTGCAGTGTGTCTGACACTAAAATAACTGTCACTTATACCAATTAAGCGGAATTTACACTTTGTAATAATAATAATATTTAACCCTATTCTCATAATGGCGAGAAAAACAATAATTTAAAAAGACAAAGTCAAATTAGGGAACTTTCGGCTTGCACCTTCATCAGCCACAAATGTATTATTTTCCCTTTTTGTCACCAGTTAGCAAAAAACCACGGGAAGCAATCGCCGTGGACCCCTATCGGCCGGGCTGTCTAATGCCGGCCGCCATCTTGCCGATACCAAGAAGGCGGCAGGGCGCGCGGCCGCCTGTGTTAAAGGATGGGGAGGCGGGTACACCGGCTGACATTTTACAATATATTGAGCGAACTACTTGTGGTAGCGCAATATGACTACCACTGCAATGTTCCAAATTGAATAAATAATGATTCAAGGTGTTCATATTTTTCGCATTTTTTCACGAAAAAAAATATGAACACCTAGAAGCATTTTCCATTCAATTTGGAACGTTGTAGTGGTAGTCATATTGCGCTACCACAAGAAGTTCGCTCAATATATTGTAAAATGTCAGCCGGTGTACCCGCCTCCCCATCCTTTAACACGGGCGGCCGCGCGCCCGGCCGCCTTTCTGGTACCGGCAAGATGGCGGCCGGCATTAGACCTAGACCAGTCTTCCGGCCAATGCGCGTTCCATGTTATAGAGTTCAGTGCAAAAAAAACACAAATATTCAAATATTCAGTAACCTGCATTCGTCACACATGCACTTCTAAGATGGTAGAAATTCAAGTAGGCTGCGCACAGCAATATGCCAATGAGTTGGTCGAGTCGGGGTATATAAAACGACCCTTTTTACAGAACTATATACAACGTAACACCAAATATAACCGCGCATACCACACACCTATCTACCTCATATATACATGTATACTATACTTCCGCTTCTAGCGATACATATACGTCCTACCGAATATATACAATGTTTATCAAAACACCTTTTTTCCAATACAGATAAATGAATTTACGTTACCGCGACTCACACGTGCAGCCCCCTTCCTTCCCACTCCGATTTTTACGAGCGAGCGCGAAGCGGTCGCTCGTCCTTCCGTGGTATATGGGAAAAATCTGAATATGAGTGGCCCGGCCCGACCCGACCCGTGGCGACGCTTTTGAGAAGCTCATATCTCTGCAACCATACGCCCGATTGACAAGCTGACTTCTTTGCTGAGTAGCCCCATCTAACCTACCCTGTTTGAGACCAGTGCCGACTCATGTTGGAGGCTACCACTGCGTGTGGCGCGTTCCGCGTGAGGGGTATTAAAAAGTGTTTTCTCTCAAAAACTCTGCAACTGCTGAGCCGATTGTGTGCAAATTTGGTGTATGGTTAGGGACCCCTAAGTCGCCAATTTTCCAAAAGTCAGGGGTGGGGTGCCTCTGCACGTGCGCACGTGCACACCCTTATTCTATATCTCAGGAACGGCTGAACCGATTGCGTTCTAATTTGGTGTGTGGTTAAAGACCTCTCAGCCGTTGCCTTTCCATAGGTCAGGGGTGGCTCTGCACGTGCGCACGTTCTCACTCCTATACTATAACTCAGGAATAGCTGAGCCGATTGTGTTCAGATTTGGTGTGTGGTTAGGGACCTCTCAGCCGCCAGTTTCCCACAAGTCAGGGATGGTGTGCCTCTACGTGCAAACGTGCACACCCCTATTATATATCTCAGGAACAGCTGAGCCGATTGTATTCAAATTTGGTGGGTGGTTAGGGAACTCTCAGCCGCCGTCTTCCCACAAGTCAGGGGTGGGGTGCCGCTGCACGTGCGCACGTACACACCCCTATTCTATATCTCAGGAACGGCTGAGCCGATTGTGTTAAAAATTGGTGTGTGGTTAGGACCTCTCAGCCCTCACTTTCCCACAAGTCAAAGGTAGGTGCCTCTG
Organism: Chirona hameri; assembly: GCA_036785665.1. Classification (NCBI taxonomy): domain Eukaryota; kingdom Metazoa; phylum Arthropoda; class Thecostraca; order Balanomorpha; family Balanidae; genus Chirona; species Chirona hameri. The sequence goes on along the minus strand of JAXIVJ010008918.1, from coordinate 2,985 downwards.
CAGGTGCTCGCCCTTTTGTGTATCTCAGAAACTACTTGCCCGATCGAGTTGAAATTCCCCGTACATTTCCTTCGCGCTCGCTCGTTCATCGCCAACTACGGCGCCTTACTGGTATATTCCTATGTCGATCACCGGATGCCGCAGTCCGGCCGCACATGGGACGGTAAAGCTCACATCCACTCGAAAACGCTTGGGGACGGAGCGAACGGGAAGGAAGGAAGGAGGCTGCATGTGTGAGTTACCGCGGCACACACGTGCAGCCCCCCCCCCCCCACACACACCTACTCCGCCCCAAAACGCCCTCAAATGGACATGAACACCACCATCCCACGCATCCAGTGATCGACCCAAGAACACAAAATCGAAATTATGATACAATAAATGCATATATCCACCGAACAGTCAGACTCAGATATAAGGAGATATCAGAGTATAGGCCATGATGAGGTTTGTGTGTTACGGGTTGGTTTGAGCTCACGTATAAAAAGGGAACCCAAATTTTTCGATCAGGGCCGTCTTTGGACACATGTCGAATTATTATTTGGATGGAGACGTTGCTGCTGTCCAGCTGCACGTCTGGGTGTTTTGTTTGATGGATGCACTGAAAAAAAATAATTAACACCAAGCTACACCAAAAACAAAATCACACCCAATCTACACCTGTTAATCACCACAAATACACCTCTTTGACACCTGCAGTACACCACCGTTTACCTGCTGGGGTGTATTCTATTCCAATATACCTCCTGAACACCATAAGTAGTATACCTCAGTAACACACTGCCAAAACACCATGGACGCCGTTGTCGAAACACCGAGCCTACACCCTGTCTACACCATAACGACACCACAAAGACATGTTTCAGAAACACCCTTTGTACACCTGTTGCGAGAGGCTGTTATTTATCACGACTTGGTGTCTTAAGGTGTGTGCAAGTATGTGTGCATGCTTTACAATGTGTAACCAAGTGAAGTTTGTACAGTGAAACTTGTTGCATGTTGAATTTAAAACTTGTTAAATTGTGTACAGTGAAACCTGCGCCGCCGCCGCCGCCGCCGCCGCCGCAGGTTGACACGGTGAGGAGGACCCTGGCGCCGCTGGATGGCGTTATGCCACGTATACGTGGCTCGCTGTTGGTGTTGTTTGGTAAATACACAGGAAAAAACGTTCTTTCTCTGTTTCTGTTTGCAACCAAAGGAACGGAAATGGGCGGTGTATAAAGGGTGTATTAAGTGTCGGTGGATGGTACGATGGGTGTAACAAGGGTGTATGGAGGTGTAGAAAGGGTGTATATAAGGTGTAAGTGAATGGTACGAAGGGCGTATTGAGGGGTGTATAGGGGTGTAGCGCGGGTGTACGAAAAAGTCATGTGGTGTATGGTTGGTGTAAAAGGGGTGTATCCAGGTGGTATAGTAGGTGTTAGTACAGGATATTACGGCAGCGAAGGGTGTTTCAATATGGTAACAGTGGTGTAAATGTTTCCTCATTATAGGCCACTCCATCATTACACCCAAAGGGTGTATAATATTTTTAGAGTGTGCCAAACGGGGTGTCTGTTTTCTTGTTCTTAGCATCTCTGATATGCTCATTGAATCTGAGTCTGACTGAGCGTCAAGTTTCTCCGATATAGTATGACTCATGTTTCGCACATAGTTGGCAGTCCTTGCGGTAACTACGTTGTTGTGTATGACACTTCCCACGCAACCCCGCCTCGCAACAGTTACACTGTCTTCCCCTCCAGGGCAGGGTGCGGGAAGGTAGGCCGATCTTACTAGTTTTTGCCTAAGACTAGGGCCTCCTTTCCACGTCACTCGAACGTTCAGATGACTCGCTCTGATGATACCCTCCACCCTGCGACAAAGCGAGCCATCGACGAATGGGAGGGACAGGAAGATGGGTGAGGTATTAGGCCTGGTTACTGACTTTCTACGCGAGTTTGGGCCTTTAGCTTTTTAACTAGATAAGGTGGGTAGCCGTTTCTTATGAGACGATACTCGATTATCCGCAAACTACGTGCTCTCGGGAGACCGGGGGAGGAGACCCTGATAGCGCGTAGTATTTGGGAGCGTACGGCGTTTTTCTTTGTGGACATAGGCAGAGCGGAATGAAAATGAATAATGACCGGTGCTGCCATGGGTTTGACGTACAGCTCACTGGAGTAGGCTCCCGACTCAGCGATCGATATTTTAGTGTCTAGAAATGCCAATACTCCAGCGTCACCGGTGTGTTCAATAGTCAATTTTATTGTCGGATGGATCGTGTTGAGGAAGTCAAAGTAGTCAGAAAGAGCCGCTCTGCCATGGGTCCAGACACCGAAAACGTCGTCTATATACCGCACGTATAAAGAGGGCTGTAGACGGGGAGCGGCCAGGAACATCGACTCAAGAGCGTGCATAAACACGATGGCTAAAGGGGGTGCCACTCTGCTTCTCAACTCGATCCCTTCGGTCTGCCTAAAATACTCCTGTCCAAAGCGAACGACGTTGTTCGTTAGGCAGTGCTCCAGAAGGATACCGATACTGTCCAAGTCTAGGGAGAAAAAAAATCGGCATTATGAGAATAAGGTTATGTATTATTATTATTGCAAGATCTTCAATGGTTCTCAAAACAGTGCCAAAACAAATACAGGAATTTACACTTATTGAACTGATCAGATCCTAAGGTTAAAACAATTAATGAAGTTCTCCCCCCCCCCCCCAATGACCACAAGCGGTCACTCTTACGAACCGTCGGCCATCCAAATAAGTGACAAATGAATAGCCCTCTGGGGTCGAACCTAAGTTCACTCGAGATGCGAGCACCCCGAATTTCTTGGGCAGAGAATCACTTTAGTGTCACACATACCGAGCTTTGAGAGAATACCTAGCAAAGAGCCACATGTCTGAGTGAATGAGCTCAGAGTTGGTTATACAAGCTCTCTATTGCAATACATATAGCCTATGCATGTATGATGTATAGCTCCGTATAACTCTGTAATTTCCAAC
>JAXIVJ010008917.1:0-53382 GCA_036785665.1 Chirona hameri | reverse complement strand
AATACCTTTGGCAGCACTTTGGGTGATCATGGTCGTAATTGATGGCTTTTGTTGGAAAGTATGGCCCTTCAACTAAAATACGTCGATTTTGATCTTTGACCTGACCGTGACCTTACATTTGACCTCATTTTAAATTTTGAGCATGCTTTAGATTCACCTCATTGAGAGCTTTCGAATGCCGCCTTGCGCGCTTCGCTGCGATCATTGGTTCGAAAGATAACCTTCAACGCCCCCCCCCCTCCCGTCAATGGCGTTCGGCTGAGACTCCAGTCACTGCCGGGTTAAAGGGAATGTTTCACCTTTTTGAAAGTTGTCAAATATACGCTGGTTGTAGTTGAAAATATGAAGTAAGTGCTGCTGAAAACGATGATGATATTTTTTCTCTCGAAAAGTCACTTAACTTTATACAAATTAAGGTTTAAATTTGGCATGATGACGTCATTATTGAGCTATAGATCGCCGCTGATTGGCTGACAAAGTGGGATTGGCTAACAAAGTGACTGTCAGCCAATCAGCGGCGGCACTAGCCTAGACCCCATTTTGCAAATGATAAATTAAATTGCTTAAAAAACGGCTAAGTTTTGGGGAAAATGACCTTAGTATTTTCGACATTTCAATAACGGCCAAAGATGGCTACCTCAGCTCAAAACCAATACAAAGGTGAAACATTCCCTTTAAGAGGCCTAATAGAAGGAGTCTGAGAGGGCCTTTGCAATGTCTGATAATTCCCTTGGCTTATTCAAGAGGGTCATTGTCTGGCCCGAGAGGGCCCTGTGGCAGTTTAAGATTCTGAGATTCTCGGCCATTCTGAAAGCCATTGGTCGGTCGAGGCTCGGCCAAAACTTTGGTTTGAAGCGCCATCCGTCACAAAGCCAAAACTCGTGTGGCTTTATTTTTGCGTTAAGAACTGATTTAAAACAAACTTGTTGTACCTATTCCTTACATTTTCTTTTACAATCATGAAATGTGTTATATTTGGCCGATTTCAGTCGTTTTGGTAAAACCGTGGCGGTGATATAGACCCCTTGGACCCGTCCCTGTTCGCCCCCCCCCCGGAATCCTTTGGAAAAATCGACACCGCTGCTTGCAGCTATTGGCTTTTAGTCCCCTTAGCAACATATGAAAGAGATGGGAATCCAAAATTCGTAACTTATCGGTAGAGAGTTCAGAATTTTCGTAAGTAGTGAGATGGTAATCCCAAATGAACGACTTATAAGAAAATAATTCGTAAATCAGGATGGGAATCCGGCCCCTGGTTACCTGACCTGATAAGATCCGAGAAGAAAAAAACATGAACGTAATTGGCACCAAACATCTGTGCCAAATACGGTGTGCTACCGTTTGCGTGCTACCGTTTACCCGCTAACTCCGAAAACCCTTAGGGGGCGTCTAAACCCAACTACCCCGCGGGTTAAGAAAGCCATAGGTCTATAAAGGCATCACTAAGTGTGCAATTGATGCCAGATCACGGTCAGGTCAAAGGTCAAAATCGACGTACCTACATGCGTTTATGGGCTATATTTTTCATCATAAGCCTTCGATTGCGTTCATTATTGCCCAAAAGTTCTCTGGAAAGTATAATATATATCCCGCTTAAGCAAAAGTGAGACTGCAAGCAAAAGTCAAGATCAAGGCCAGGTCACAAAAGGTAAATATGCGCTAAGGATCTACGATAGTCACACGATGCATGTTTTATGGATTATGGATTATTTTATGCATTATCCCATCCTGAATCTTCGTAAAATTCGATAGTGATAGTCGTTTTACCACGCGACCTCATGTAAGAGCCGATAAATTACCGAGTACCGACAAATTCTTACTTAAGTGAAGTTGTTGTCAAGTTCAGGTCAAGGTCAGGCCACAAAGATTAATAACTCCCAATTGATACATATAAAGAAAAGGTATGTTTCTGGACTAATTTTGTCTCAGAAATACAGTGGTGATGTTGATTTGTTCGTATTTGGCCATTACAAATAAAAAGAAAGCAACTTAAAAAAATGACGTCGTGAGTTAGGTACTCATACTTTGGAGCCATGAGTCAGCAAAAATGGCGGTATTGTTTTGAAACTTGGTTTGGGAATCGTCCATATGTGCTTCCCCAACATATATTCGTTTTTCATAGGTTTTCTAGCATTAATTTTTTAGTTGAGCATTATGTCCTTAATTTGTGGGGTTAAAAAACATTGTATTCAAATCCGAGATAGATATAGCCACTGCGATTTGCTATCTTTTTATCTGTCATAATTGTAGTTTGCTCAGTGTGGACTTTGCACAATATGTTGAAGTTAAGCTGATTTTCTCGTTAAAGGGGCGTGTTGTAACGTTACTAAATGTCCTAGATCTCAAAAGTTTTCGACGAAATTTCTTCATTTTTGCACAGAAGCCGTGAAATTGATGTAGGAGAAGGTATGTACCAAAAGTTTCACAATGATAAGGTTATTATATTTTGAGCAATTACGAATGTTCGTATAGGAGGGCTAATATTTGCCCGCCAGTCAATGGTATATCAAAAGCAGATTTGCAGTGGCTCCCTTAATGTCACATAGATGCCCTCTAGTCTCCTGTCTAGTCGTTGGTCCTCCGAGGGTCGGCAGTCGATATGAGAGTGACATCGCCAGGCAGAAGGGAGCCCCAGCCGGCCTGAGCGGGATATTAAGCCGGTAAGCAATGGCCCTCAGCGTCTTTGAGAGGTCCATCGATTGACCAGCAGGGGACCCTCGGTCGATTCGAGAGGGTATTTTCGGGCCTGATGGGGTTATTATCAGGCTTAATGAGTCTTATTTCGGTATAATAGGACCCCTGCCAGTCCTCAGAGCATAGGCTGCGGAACGGGGGGGGGGGGGGGGACACTGGGCCACCGTACCCCCTCCCCCTTGCATTTGCAAGTGGGCACCCATATCAAAGTGCCCCCTAAATTTGGTATGGCTAAGATAATTATGATAGATATTGACGTAAAACTTACAGTAATTTATGCTACATCATTTCTACGTCTTCTAAAAAAAATCAAATGAAATTGATATGGTACTGTGGGGATAATGACGATTTAATGATGTCATGCAATTTTTTTGGTGGAAAAAACGATACATGTTTGAAACCAACCCACGAACTCCGCGTGTTTTTTGGGGGGGGTGGTCCGGAGGACAGAGGAGGAACGCTGCGTGGTCTGGAGGACAGGGAAGGAACTCCGCGTGGTCTGGAGGACAGGGGAGGAATCTCTCGGTCCTCACCTGCACATAACCTCGTGAGTGAGCAGCACCCGGCACATCTCCGGGTTCTTGTCTTGACCTTCGTAGATGATCGCCTGGAAAGGAAGAAACACGATCAGCAAAATACGAACCTGACAACGACGAATCATCTCAACTCAAGCTATATGAAAAGGAGAGTTTATAGCCACAACGGGTTTTATGATATGCACTTCGCTGTTATGCTCTATAACAGCCTGATGGCCCTTCGGTCAGTATGCGATGGTATCGAAACAATCGCTTGGTTTGAGTCTATTGTCCAGTTCCAACCCTGCATCTAAATGGACTAAAAAGCTTTCGGTCCGTGTAAATGGACTCTCCATCTCCAGTCAGTGTGTCCATCGGCCCCGGCGGTCAGCAGACGGCGCGCTCCCGCCGCGGGCTATCGCTTAACGCCGCTCTTTCCCTGTGCTTCCCTCCGATCCTGCGGCTCTGTCTCTGTATCTCCCTTTCCCGTGTCTCTGTCTCTGGTCTCTGTGTCTCCCTTTTCAGTGTCTCTGTCTCTGTCTCCCTTTCTCGTGTCTCTGTCTCTGTTTCTCCCTCTCCCGCGTCTATGTCTATGTATCTCCCTCTCCTGTTACCCTGTCTCTGTGCCTCCCTCTCCTGTGACTCTGTCTCTTTGTCCCCCTCTTCCGCGGCGCTGTCTCTCTGTCTCCCTACCCCGCGGCGCTGTCTCTCTGTCTCCCTGTCCGGCAGCTCTGTCTCTGTCTACCTGTCCGGCAGCTCTGTCTCTGTCTCCCTGTCCGGCGGCTCTGTCTCTGTCTCCCTGTCCGGCGGCTCTGTCTCTGTCTCCCTGTCCGGCGGCTCTGTCTCTGCGTCTCCCTGTCCGGCGGCGCGGCCGATGGCCAGCTATCAGCCATCTTTATTGGCGCGTCTGCCGTCCGCGCCGCGATGGCCACTGGCGCGCTGCGCTCGTCTCTCTGCGTCGGTGTCGACTCGGGACCAGCCGAGGCGGATCGCCGACACAGATGGCCTCCCACTGCGCCGACAAACACCCGCTTCAATCCGCATTGTGGCGGCCGGTAGCCGGCGGCAAATTGCTAGTCGCCCGGATTACCGGAGGATCAGCGCTGATCTCCGGGGAGGCCTGACCAACTGGCGGACACCGCTCCGGGAGGTCCGATCAACTGGGCTCCGGGAGGTCTGATCAACTGGGCTCCGGGAGGTCTGACCAACTGGGCTCCGGGAGGTCTGATCAACTGGGCTCCCGGAGGTCTGACCAACTGGGCTCCGGGAGGTTTGACCAACTGAGCTTCGGGAGGTCTGACCAACTGGGCTCCGGGAGGTCTGACCAACTGGCTTCGGGAGGTCTGACCAACTGGGCTCTCTGACCAACTGGGCTCTGGGAGATCCGACCAACTGGGCTCCGGGAGGTCTGACCAACTGGGCTCCGACACAGGAGGTCAGACCAACTGGGCTCCGGAAGGTCTGACGAACTGGGCTCCGGGAGGTCTGACCAACTGGCGGACACCGCTCCGGGGTCTGACCAACTGGGCTCCGGGAGGTCTGACCAACTGGGCTCCGGGAGGTCTGACGAACTGGGCTCCGGAAGGTCTGACGAACTGGGCTCCGGGAGGTCTGACCAACTGGCGGACACCGCTCCGGAGTCTGACCAACTGGGCTCCGGGAGGTCTGACCAACTGGGCTCCGGAAGGTCTGACGAACTGGGCTCCGGGAGGTCTGACCAACTGGCGGACACCGCTCCGGAGTCTGACCAACTGGGCTCCGGGAGGTCTGACCAACTGGGCTCCGGAAGGTCTGACGAACTGGGCTCCGGGAGGTCTGACCAACTGGAGGACACCGCTCCGGGAGGTCAGACCAACTGGGCTCCGGAAGGTCTGACGAACTGGGCTCCGGGAGGTCTGACCAACTGGCGGACACCGCTCCGGAGTCTGACCAACTGGGCTCCGGGAGGTCTGACCAACTGGAGGACACCGCTGCGGAAGGTCAGACGGGCATACAGATGGTTTTTACAGTGCCACTTCTCGTTGTGCGCCGATACACTCAGCAAGACACTAGGCAAAGTAAAATAACTGCATACCACGGCGTGATACAAAACAGCTATTCACTCTATTTCAGCCACAACAAGTATTGTGCGGCATTGCTTCACATCAGTAGTAGCTGATGTATCAGTAGTGCTACATCACATCAGTAGATGTAATGTCGCCTCACGGTATTGTCTCATAGGCTGTCTTTGTTTCACATTACATCAGTAGACAATTCCTCACGGTATTGTCTCATAGGCTGTCTTTGTTTCACATTACATCAGTAGACAATTCCTCACGGCATTGTCTCATAGGCTGTCTTTGTTTCACATTACATCAGTAGACAATTCCTCACGGCATGTCTCATAGGCTGTCTTTGTTTCACATTACATCAGTAGACAATTCCTCACGGTATTGTCTCATAGGCTGTCTTTGTTTCACATTACATCAGTAGACAATTCCTCACGGTATTGTCTCATAGGCTGTCTTTGTTTCACATTACATCAGTAGACAATTCCTCACGGTATTATCTCATAGGCTGTCTTTGTTTCACATTACATCAGTAGACAATTCCTCACGGTATTGTCTCATAGGCTGTAGTTTGTTTCACATTACATCAGTAGACAATTCCTCACGGCATTGTCTCATAGGTTGTCTTTGCTTCACATCACATCAGTAGACAATTCTCGCGGCATTGTCTCATAGGTTGTCTTGAACGGTTCCGCAACTTTGCGCAAATGACCCATTACTCATATAAAAGCATCCCTTGCAGCTTTGCTGTGGGTTTCCCAAACACATACAGGCACGCACCCGGCCCGGGTGCGTGCCTGTATGGAGCGTGCCTGTATGGATGTAGGAGAGGAGACGGAGCGGTGCTGCGACCGACGATCGGCGGGGTTTTGGCGGTAATTAATTAGTGTCGTCCTCGGCGCGCGCGGTGTGCTATTGGATGGATTAGAGGAGAGTTGCGCCGAGCCGGAGGAAATATTGGACGTTTGAATAATGTATGTATGCGGAGTGAGTCATCGGAGCATGAACTGCTGTTACGTCATGAGTGTACAGGAGAAGGACTGATATGTCATGTCAGGGGGAGGGGGCAAGGAAGCCGTGTTTTTGCCACTCTATACCATGAAGACATATGTTGGCTATTTCTACGCTTTATCTCCAATGGCTTTTCTACATTTGATTGCAGGGTTACATAGGCTTACGTATAGGGCTGTATGAATTGGGCGACTTGCTGCCCGGTGTGCATTGGGATATTCCTCCGGCTCCATTAGACATAACCATTTAACATTTTCCCATCTTTTTTAGTGCCTTTTAGATGGACAGTGCAATGCAATTGGCCTAAATTTATAATCCTCTCGAACTCATGAATGTATCGTGATAACACAATATCTCGTGCTGTAATGCTTGCACTTCAATCCATTTAAATCGATTTTGAAGCATGTAGATAATGTTTCCATGTTACGCAGGGGAGCTGACTCGTGTTCATGCAGCATGAAATCTTAAACTCACATGAAATCTCAAACTCACATGAAATCTCAAACTCACATGAAATCTCAAACTCACATGAAATCTCAAACTCACATGAAATCTCAAACTCACATGAAATCTCAAACTCACATGAAATCTCAAACTCACATGCAATCTCAAACTCAAATGAAATCTCAAACTCACATGAAATCTCAAATTGGTTACACCTTTATCATGGATTGGAGAAATTAAAATACAATAACTGGAACATCTAAACGAGAGTCCTGATGTGCCTATCCGCACACCAGCCGAGGGTAGCAAAGTCATCCCTCCACCGGGGTTGCATTAATTTATGAATATTTGTTGATGATTTCGAACACAAACGTTCATCATTGGTAACACCATTGGTAACACCATTACGCCCAGCGATGCTGATGCGTCGTGCGTCAGACCATATGGTCCGGACGGAGCTCTGAGCTCTGAGTAGGGTCGGCAGCGTACCGAATAACGACATCTAGCCGCCCGGCCCGGCTGGGCCCGGCATAGGGAACCAGCCGCGCCACCCCCGCCCCCGCCCCTACCCTCTGCCCCCCGCCGCCCGACCAACGCTTTGTCATGCATATGGCGGCTGATGATGGCTCTATTTTTTGGCGTAATCTGGAAAACGAGATAGAAGGCCGGTGGAGGGCGTCCTTTGTTCGCTCCCCCCCCTCCCTCTGCCAAATCACCCCTCTCCGGGCAATCGGGCCGCCTCTGTACCAGTCCCCCCCCGGCTCCGGTTCCGATCTGTCCCCTCCCCGTCAGTCACCAGCCACTGCCCCCCCCTCCCGACTTGTCCCCTCCCCAGCGTCAGTCCTGACCTGCCCCCTCCCCGCCGTCGGCCACCAGTCACTGTTGTATGACCTGTCCTCTTCTCCGTCGTCAGTCCCTAAGTTCCGACCTGTCCTCTCCCCCTCCCCGCCGTCGGCCACCAGTCACTGTTGTATGACCTGTCCCAAGGGCGTATACAAGGGGGTACCCTGGACACCCGCGTGTACACCCTTGGGCTAAGAGGCCCACCTTGTCTTTCGTTTAACCCGCGCGGCGCTGGGGGGGGGGGGGTAAATTTTACCCCCCCTCCCGGATTTTCTCCATAACTTGACAACTATGACAGATATCAAAGTGAAACTTACGGTAGCTTATGGTGCATCAATTCTACGTCTTCTGCCATTTTTTTTTTAATTCGTGAAAATTTGTGGCAGATAATGACGTTTTAGTGACGTCATGCCATGTCATTTTTGGTGAAAAAAACGTTAAATGTTTGCAAAAATCGTAGAAAATAGCGTGTTACTGCAAATTGCAAATAAAAGGCGTCAAAAGAAGGGAAATAACATTGTCTTTGACATGGCTATCTCAGATTTTCAAAATTTTGGGTTTTTGACCTCCAAAAATGCAAAAAATGATTTTTGGGGAAGAATTTCCACAAAAGTTTTTTGTTTGAAGATTTAAAAAAAAAAACGGAAAATATATTAGAGAACCGAGTATGAACGATGTTCAAACCAAATTTCAAAGCAATTTATTTATTTTTGACTGGCTTATGGCTCTCTAAGAACAAGTAACTCATGACGTCATTTTTTTTAATTGCGTTTTTTGGCTTTTACTGACCAGATACAGACAAATAAATGCCGCCACTGTATTTCGAAGACAAAACTAGTCTAGAAACATGCAATGTTTATTTAGATTAATCCATTTCAAATTTTGACCTTATTGTGACCTGACCTTGACCTGAGGACGATTATATGGTGTCAGGCTGTGAAAATGGTTGCTTCTATCGAATTATACGTGTAAAATAACCCATACAACATGTGTCGCATGGCTTTCGTAGACCTGTGATCTTGTGTGACCTGACCTTGACCTTGACCTTTGCTTACAATTTCACTTTTACTTATGCAGGAAATGCATTATACACTCTGGAGCACTTTGTGAGATAATAGTTGCAATATAAGGCTTTGGATGGAAAGTATAGCCCCAAAAACTCAAATACTTACATTTTACATTTGACCTGACCGTGACCTGACATGTGACCTTATTTTAAGAATTTCGAGTATGCATTCGATTCTTCTCGTTGAGAGCTTGCGATCGCCGCATTGCGCGTCTCGCTGCGGTTATTGGTTCGGAAGATACGAGGGGGGGGGGGGGGTAAAATTTACCCCCCAGCGCCGCGCGTTCGGCTGGAGACCCCAGCGCCGCGCGGGTTAACCCTCGCCAGTGCAGGGGTGGGGTTGATGCCACCCCCTCGGTTTTTTCGGGAATAACTCGCGTAAATATCAACCGATTGCGATGAAACTTTCAGTACCCTACTTGTGAACAAGTTGAAACATATTCTGATTTTTTTTTTAAAGTTGTAGGTTACATGATCCGTGACCTTTTACCTGTTTTTCAAGGTCATGTCAGGCGCAACTGGCATTCCGTAGTATTGATCCCCGTAACTTGTGCAGTTTCATAGTGTTTGTTGTTCAGGAGCATATGCACAGGCGTTTCCAGGTGACAGTTGTGGTTTCCATTGAAATTGTGACCTCGATTGACCTTTTCAGAGGTCAACCGAGGTCACTGACATCCAATGACCTCATATTACTTTGTTGGCTTCTGGAAGTTTCTAGGACATTGTGTGACGCTGATTTCAAATATGGGATCTATTTTACATAATTATATGTTCCACTGGGGTCATGCGCTCCAACAGGTCAACCGAAGTCACTGACCTCAAATGACCTTGCATGACCTGACATGACCTTTTTGGAATTTGGCAGTTTCTAGGACATTTTGTGACGCCGATTTCAAATTTGGCACCCATTTAGCATAATGATATGCTCATTCGCGATTCAAGTTTGATTAAATTCAATTTATACGCATTTTCAATTTGGTTGAATTTTGGGCCATGGGCATGACCTCAGAGGTCACCTAATGACCTAGGACCTTAAAATCGGGTATCAATGGCTTCCTCTCGTGACAAGCAACACGCTCGTTTTTTGGGGGATTCAGGGGGGGGGGGTACCCCCCCCCCCTGCACGGTGACGCACGGATCGGATGCTGCACGGGCGAGGGTTAAGGGGCCCTTGGCTGGCCAGACAGGCTGGCCTTCACTGGCCCTTGACTGGTCTCGGTCGGTCTGAGGGAGCCCTCGGACGGCATGAGGGGGCCCTTGATCGGCCCGAGGGGCCCTATGTCGGTCTGATGGAGCCCTCTGTCGGTCTGAGAGAGCCCTCTATCGGTCTGAGGGAGCACTCTATCGGTCTGAGGGGGCCCTCAGTAGGCCTGAGGGGCCCTCGGTCGGCATGAGGGGGCCCTTGATCGGCCTGGGGGCCCTCAGTCGGTCTGAGGGGGCCCTCTGCCGGTCTGATGGGACCGTCTATCGGTCTGAGGGTGCCATCTGTCGGCATGCGAGGCCCTCTGTATGCCTGAGGGCCCAATGTGGGCATGAGGCTCCTCTTGTGGCCTGAAATGTCCCTCGGCCAGCTTGAGGGGGCCCCTTTCGACCCGACGGTGCCCTCTAGCCACCCTAAGTGAGCCCTCGACTAGCTTGAGGGGTCCCCTTGCAACCCCACGGGGTACTCTGTCAGCCTGAAGGGGCCCCTCTGCCGGCCTGAGGGGCCCTCTGTCGACCTGATGGGGCCCTCTGCCGGCCTGAGGGGCCCTCTGTCGACCTGATGGGGCCCTCTGTCCTCCTTTGGGTGACATCCTTGCAGTGCAGATCATTGATGTGCAGATCCTTGCAGGCCGACTCGTTTGCTAATTCAGACTGTTGCAGGTCCCAGGGCCAACTTTGCCGGGTATGATATCCAGAACAGGTATTTGTAACATAGAACCTCAGAAGTTACGGCGCCCTAAAACCCAACCCCGAATCACCACCACCACTATATCCAGAATAAGTAGTTGGAATCGTGTTAGCGAAGCTAAACTATGTATGGGGCCCTGTACCCATTCGGGGGGGGGGGGGGCATGTATGTGCCAGGGGGCCCATATCACTGACCGCGGGTACTACCTTGGCGACATCCAGGATACGCCTTTGACCTGTCCCTTTTTCAGCTGGCAGTCACCAGTCACCATTGTATTAACAAGAAGAAGAAGAAAAACAGGATTATGCCTACATAGTGTTCTCCAGAGGAAGAAAAAACAGGATTATCTCTACATAGTGTTGTCCAGAGGTGTCGTATCACAACTCACAATGACAGCATATAGCAGCATTGAAATTAACCAGACGACCTGAAATGCTTTCAAAGTTCAATCGCATTTGTAATAAGTTGCACGCCATTTATAAGTTTGGATTGAGCAGTTGTTCAATTCACTCTCTTGCTTCACCGTTCCGCGCACCTGAGGGTTCAGCTTACTACGCAACTTTAAACGATCAGTTCAGCGAAATGCGTTAGTTAGGACACCAATGGATGTCTTATTATTTTGCATGGTTCCCTGGGGAATTGATTCGCATGGCAAAGTTGACTGCGAGTCAATGCCACGTTTGCGGTTTAAATTGTGATGTTAGTGTGGAAAGGTACTGTTCTACGATGAGTATGAATCTGACGACCGAAGATGTTGATGAAGAAGTTGATGATGAAGTTGATGATGAAGTTGATGACGAAGAAGAAGAAGAAGGAGAAGAAGAAGAAGAAGAAGAAGAAAAATAAGAAGAAGAAGAGGAAGACGAAGGAGAAGATCTTATGAACGAGTGTCAGCTAATTGTTTATTTCAATTCTGTTGTTCCTGTATAACCAAGGAAAACAGACTAAATAAAGCATGTCGTTATTCACCTTCTCGGATTTCAAACAAGAACAAACAAATGCCACTGGGTAAAGTCACAGCTAAAAAGTTGGGTACTTGTATGATAATGAGTGGCAGTTGCTTTTAGTCTAAACATGTCATTTTCCTTGTGTCTGTTTAAACGGTAGGTAAATTACGGGCATAATTAACATTAAATGAACCTGGGCCACTTTAAACGAGCAACGAGTAGAAGAAAGCAGGGGCGGATCCAGGCAAACATTTCGGGGGGGCACATCAGACGTGAAGAGGCCCTCGAGCTGAAAAGGGCCCCCAACGTTTTTGCAGGTTTGAAAGGGCCTCCAGTCGCTCTGAGAGAGTATTTTCAGGTTTGAGAAAGCCCTTAACAAGCCTAAGAGGGCCTCGTCAGGCCTGAAAGAGTTCCATACCAGTCTGAGAAGGCCCTTAATAGGCCTGAGAGGGCCTGATATTTCTGCGTGTATTTAAGCCTTTGCAGCATTTGTAATGTGGATTTTCATGTTACAGTAGGTACTTGTTATTTAGCGCCGCCAAGCGGCGATTTTTTACGGGTTTCCCTGATAAAACCCAGAAATATAGGCGATGGGCCTTATAGATCATAAGAAGCTAAACATGTTATTCATTCAATTCAGCGTTACGACGAACCGAAGACGATGACGATGGCTTCGTTATGATGATGGCCACCGATGTGATGCAGCGAAGCGGCGTGAAAATGTGAATTTTAGGTCGTGGAAAACGAAATTTTAATATTGGAACCAGACCAGTGGAGACCAGTGGAGCCACGCCTCAGGTAACCCCTTTTCCTGGTTGCACATCTCGGTATGATGAAAAATATTGAAATGAAGGTAGTTTCTCATATACATTAACTAGCCTCGGATAGTAAGTCACGATGACCGGTGGCAGTCAGCGCTCAATAGCACACATGATAATCATAACTATGCATATGTACCGAACTGTAACAAACAACTGGTAACAGTGCAAATGGTTTGAAAGCAGCAAGAGGCAGAACGACTTTTCCGCGCATAAATGGTCCCTGTGGATCTGGAAGAGCTTGAGGGTGGATGGCTTTGGGAGCTGGTCCTGGCCTGGTCCCCAGTATTAGCTCTTCAGTGTCCAGCAAGTTGGGCATCGCTCCAGCTTCCGCGGGTGCCGATGTCCGCGTCATTGCGTCCGCGTCGCCTTTTTCGGAACTCGGCAGACTAGCTAAGCATGCACTGGCGGATCCAGCCGTCGTTTTTTTTGGGGGTGGGGGTGGGGGCAAATCAGTGGGAGGCACTGGCAGATCCAGCCTCTCTCCGTGGGGGGTCTTTTTGTGGCAAAAAGGTACCCCCATTTTTCTCCCTCCGCATATTTGGGCCGTTCACCTTATTTTGGTATTCAAGCCTAAGAAATTCACCTTTCAAACTCACAACAAATTATTTTGTGGATTTTTTTCCCCGAAAAAAACATTTTTTTCCCCATTTCTTGGTTATAAAACTCACAATTTCGGATATCCGAGATAGCCATGTTGAAGAGAATGTCATTTCCTTTCTTTTGACGTTTTTTATTTGCAATTTGCTTCAAAACTCTACGCTTTGTTCAACATTTATAGTTTTTCCACCAAAAATGGCATGGCATGACGTTATTAAAACGTCATTATCTCCCAAAATGCTACATCAATGTAATTGAAAGTTGGTGAGAATACTTAGACTTGATGCAGGATAAGGTACTGAAAGTTTCACGTTGATACCTATCACAGTTTCTAGGTTATTGAGAAAATCCGGGAGGGGGCAGATACTTCCAATAAGGTTTGAGCTAGAAGTACCTATATCAAACTTGGTACCAACCTATAGTTTGTTTTATTTTGATTGCACAATTGTCATTGGGAACTTCGTGAGAATCACACGTGAATTTTGTACACACCGCTGTCACGCGTCCCGAAAAGTTATTTTCACAAAAGCAATGCGTCATTTTTGACAAACATTTGCGCCGAAATAGAGTGTAGATTGGATTCCAAATTTATACCATATGCAGTGTGCTTCCTATATGTAAAAAAAAACGTTTGTTCGAGCTTCAATTCCGGCTAGCAGCTTGCTGGCCGCTATTTTCTCGTCCAGTTGAGCTTTTTAAGCACTGATTTGATGGTAAGTGTAGGCGTGCCCAAGGGGTGGGGCCCACGGGGCAATTGCCCCCCCCCCCGCCCCCCTGAAGGTCCGTACGTGCCCTCTTGGCCGTATGTGCCCCTTTGGAAATAGGTCCCGAAGGTCCCTATTTCCAAAGATGCTTCAAAGATTAATGATTTTTTAAGGGGAAAATGTTGAAATTATGCCCCTCTAAAAATATAGTGGGCCAAAGCCGGTGATTTGTTTTGGTTGGGTTACCTTATGCTCCCCTGATACAAATTACTCACTCCTGGGGTGAATCCTGGGTACACTACTGGTAAGAGCCGTGTTTCCCAAACAAAAATCCAGTTTTCACTGTGTATAGTTGGATTTTGACTGGTGCGAAGTCAATTTTTACGAACAATTGTCAACGTTTTTTTTTGTTAGGGGGAAGACATGTTGCCCCCCCCCCCTTCCAGGTTTTTTTTGGGCCATGGCCTGGTTGCCCCCCCCCCCCCTGGATCCGCCAGTGTAAACATGTATCCCGCTTGAAAGTTAATATTTTATGAAGCGAGTGGGACCTGGGGGCTGGGGCCAGCAATTACCACTAAGGAGAGCCTCTGCCAGACATTTAATACAATGAATTTTCGCATTTTCCAAATTTGAATAAGCAATTGCGAAACTTGTGTTATGCCGCGAAGCGGCGCGAAATTTTTCAGTTTTAAACTGAGGATAGCTGGATTTTGACTGTTGCAAAGGCAAGTTTTACGATAAATTGTTAACTTTCCTCGAAAAAGTGTGTGAAGGCGGGGGAGACCCCCGCCTTCTGAGAGTGGGAGTCCGGACCCCCCCCCCCCCCCTCCCCCGTCGGCGACGCTCCTGGCCCTATGCCAGTCTTGTAGGGCCCTTGCAAGACTTGAGAGCGACATATGCTGGTCTGGAGGATCATCGGTAGGTCTGAAAGGGCCCTCGGTCGTTCTGAAAGGGTCCTGTGCCGGTGCGAGAGCGCCCTAAGGTCGGTAAAAAGGTACCTCAGTCTCTTTGAGAGTACTATCGGTGGGCCTGAGAGGGCCCTTTCTAAGTCTGAGAGGGTCATTGCCAGACTTGGATGGCCATCCGTCCGTTTGAGAGGGCCATTGTCAGGCCTGAGAGGGCTCCGACCAGGCCTCTGGCTCAGGCGGGCCCAAATGGCTCGCCTGGTGTCCGGTATATGGCCCTCTGTCGCCTAGTAAGGGCCCTCTCAGACTGGCTTAGGGCCATCTGAGGCCTGGCAAAAGTTCTCTCAAACAGACACAGGCCCATTTCAAGCCCGACAAGGGCCATCTTTGACTAATGTAGGAACCAGTCAGGACTGGGACTGGTCCTCTCAAACCAACGTATGGTCCCTCTAAGGCTTTGTCAGGCCATCTTAAGCGGGCCGAGAACCCTCTCAGGTCCGGATAAGACCCTCGCAAACCACCCCAGGGCCCTCTCAGAACTAGCAAAGGCCCTCTCCGACAGGCGTAGGGTTTTATCAGACCCAGCGAGGGCATATTGAGACCTGACAAGGACACTCTCAGGCCGACGTAGGGCCCAGGCAC
Source organism: Chirona hameri (assembly GCA_036785665.1). Taxonomy (NCBI): domain Eukaryota; kingdom Metazoa; phylum Arthropoda; class Thecostraca; order Balanomorpha; family Balanidae; genus Chirona; species Chirona hameri. Next base: position 38,254 of record JAXIVJ010008917.1, on the reverse strand, counting down.
GTATCCAGTATTTCGCCCAGGGGGGGGGGGGCGCCTCGAATGGGTCCCCTTCCCGAGCGTTGAAAGGGCCCAATTCCCGATCATTGCAAGGGCCTAGCAGACCCTCTGACCTCCACATGGGCCCTTTGAAATTCCCAGGGGCCCTCTGGTCTGTCCAGGAGCCCTCAAGCCCTCCAGCCTTATAAGGGGCCCTTCCGACCTGGCAAGGGACTGCGCTGGCTGCTTTGTCGCCCTGCCGACATGCTAAGGGGCCCTCCGACTTGGCCTTGGGCCCCTCCGTGCTGGCTAGGGGCACATTCGGCATGTTCAGGGGCCCTTTCGGTCTGGTCAAAGGCCCTCTGACCTGCACAGGGACCCTTTCAACTTCTCAGGGGCTCTCTGGGTCTGTCCAGGGGCACACTCCAGCCTGCTCAGGGACCCTTTCGACCTGGTAAGGAATTGCGCTGGCTGCTTTGTCGCCCTGCCGACATGCTCAGGGGCCCCTCCGACCTGCTCAGGGGCCCCCGACCTGCCCAGGGGCCCCTCTGTGCTGGCTAGGGGCCATTCGGCATGTTCAGGGCTCTTCTGACTCGCCCAGGGGCCCTTTTGGTCTTGTCAGGGGCCCTCTGACCTGTACAGGGGCCCTTTGAACGTGTATGGGGCCCTCTGGTCTTTCGGAGGGCCCCTGTTGGCCCTTAAGGGCCTCTGAAGTGCTCTCAACTCTCTAAATACCACTTTGCGTGGTTTACAGACTCTTAGAGAGCCCATGATAACGCGCTTCGCGCGGTCTCGTCGGCCCTTTTCGGCGCGCTGCGCGCGCCGAAAAGGGCCCTCCTCAGATGTTTCGGGGGGGGGGGGGGGGGGGGGGGGGCACGTGCCCCCTGTGCCCCCCCCCTGGATCCGCCCCTGGAAGAAAGTGATTTGTATAGTCTGCAAATCATCAACCACGAACATACGTCATTAAACAAGCTGTCACATTGTGCTGTCAGTGACTAGTGAGGTCTTGAGATACCCATTCCAACGTCGACGAATATGGAAGGAATAACGCATTATCTTTTTCTCCTTTACTTAATCAAACCACTCACTGGCTAATTTTAATTTGAGATCGCTGAATTCGGGGAAACCAGGCATGATAATTAACTTTATTGGGCCAATTAAGATGCTAAATTCTGCGCATTTTCAGATCGGAGTAATTCGAATAGCGCCAATGTCTCCGGCTGGGCCGGCGGGTCGGGTAGCCAACCAACTGGCGACATAATCGGATTTGCCGACTGCGAGCGCCCAGCCGCCGCCGTTGCCGGGTCTTTAAACAGAGCTGGGTCGGCACAAAAGCCGTACATGGCGGATATGTTTGCCTGGCGGCGCAGTATCGGCCCGGTCGGCACGTGCCGTCTCGGGCCGAGTCACTGTCGGCAGCCTCCGCCGCCGGCTCCGCGCCGCTCCGCTGCCTGGCCTCTGTTTGTTTTGCCCGATTAGTTCGGTGGCACCCCACACACGGTACTCTCCCCTGCCCCTCCGCCCCCCGGCCGCCCCTGTCCGCCCCCCAGTCGCCCCCGGCCGCCCCGGCTCCGCCCCCTCGTGGCACGTGACCGACACGTGACCCGGCCGGGGGCTTACCGGATATTCGCCGGCGTGTTGGCGCCGTAATAGGCGGTTCCGCCGCTTATCGCCCGGAAACAAAGGCGGCGCCACGCCGGCCGATGACAAAAGCGCGGGTAATCCGGGACCACGTGGTCAGCCGACGGCTCCATTGGCGCGCCGACGGCTGCCAAGTGGCGGGGCGGCCGGGACGAACGGGAGTGAGCCAGAGCGAGCCAGAGCGAGCCAGAGCGAGTCAGCTGAGCCAGCCGGGGTAATAGTCTGACCAACAGCCTGAGCAACAGCCTGAGTCACAGTCTAAGCCACAGCCTGAACCAGTCTGAGCCACAGTCTGAACCACAGCCTGAACTAGTCTGAGCCACAGTCTGAGCCACAGCCTGAGCCACAGCCTGAGCCACAGCCTGAACTACAGCCGAACCACAGCCAGCCACATGGCCGGCCATCATGTTCACAGAGCATAGGCAGCGGAACGGGGGGGGGGGGAGGGTGGCACCGGGACACCGTACCCCCTTGAATTTGCAAGGAGGGCACCCATATTAACGTGCACCCCCTTAAATTTGGTATGGCTAAGATAATTATGATAGATATTGACGTAAAACTTACAGTACTTTTGCTACATCAATTCTACGTCTTCTAAAAAAAAAATGCAATTGATGTAGTACTGTGGGAGATAATGACGTTTTAATGACGTCATGTCATGCAATTTTTTTTGTAGAAAAACGATACATGCTTGAAAAACCGTAGAAAATCGACGTTTGATGAAAATTGCAAATACAAAACGTCAGAAGAAATGAAAATACATTTTGGTTCAAATGTCTGTCTCGGATTTGTGAAATTTTGGTTCTTTGACCCCCAAAAATGGAAAGAAGAAACTGGAAAATTTCCACAAAATCAAAATATTGAAGATATGAAAACACGGAATATACATTAGAAAACAAATATGGAAGATATCCAAACCGGATTTCAAAGTAATATCTGTATTTTTAACTGACTTATTCCGCGCCGTGCCGGGGAGGGGGGGGGGGGGGCGTTTACTGCAGGGGTGGTAAAGTGTGCTGTCCTTATGGATAAGGTCGGGGACAAAATGCTCTTCTTCATGAAGTACTCGGGGGTCAAAATGCCAGCAAAAATAACCGAAGGTTGGTTTCACATGGATAACACTATTCTTTAGAATTGTGTTTCCTTGTGAAACAAACCTGAGCTGTTCTAATTACTGTCATTCCTGTGAAAATTTACTAAGCGATCATGTCCTTAGAAATACTGATCGTCAAAACCACTTCAGATGTATTATTCACTTAATCATCATGTTCATCACGTCAGTATGGATGTGCATTTACTTTGTTATACATAAATTAGCAGTTGCGTTTCAGTTCTTGATTGCCAATAATAATAAATTACATAAAACAAAACACAAATCCGACGAGAGAAAAAAATCCGGACGATAGATTCAACACGTGGGGTCACTGAACCAAAAATGCACCTGGGTCTTCAAGAATGGCCTATAATAACATGATCCAGAAGGAATTGGGCGGATATCATGCGTATCCTCAGAATTTTAATTTGAGCATTTAAATATTTCCCCATTGACTTATAATGGGGAGGTCACGAGATTCACCCGACGTTAGGTCACCGATATACAAAATCCGAGATAAACGAATTGTAGGTACCATTACCCTCATGAAATCCTGTAAGTACGAAATCGATCGGCCATAAACTGTAGCTGTGGTACGACCCACACGTTTTTGGACGTGGGGTCACGTGACCTGGCCTGGTGACCTGACCTGAGATGACTCGTGGTCAAGCATTTTACAATATGTGGGCATTTGATGCCTTAACAGCTGTGCCAAAAACGGCAGCGCAGCGCCGCCGTTTTTTCGTTATCCACGAAAAACCTTAGGAAGCGTCTAAACGCCCCCCCATGCCCGGCACGGCGCGGGAAATCCGGACAGTAGATTCCCCGGGGCGGGGCCGGGGTACTAGTGCATTTTCAATGGAAGTACACTGTCAGGACAGTGGATTTCACTGTTTTGGGACACCCCCTCTAACTCAAAAACAAAAATAGCTAGAAAGACGCGAAAAACGTCCAAAAGCTCTCGACAAGTGCATTCGAAGGTACTTCAGATATTTTTCCTCAAGTCAATATTGAGGTCACCAGAGGTCATCAAATGTCAGATTTTCAAGTTTTAGGACTTCGCTCCAGAAACCCCAAGATATCACAGGAACTATGATAGCTAGGAACAAACGGAAAAATAAATGGAAATCTCGTGAAAAATGCAATCGCCAAGGTGACCTCAAATTTGAGCTCAGGTCAATAGTTTAGGCTCCAGAGCTCATCAAATGTCAAAAAGGCTATTTAAAAAAAGTTATCACAAATAGCCTTTTACCTAATAACGACAAGGAAATAACTTTGACACCATCATGCTTGTCTCGTCAAGATGCTCGACTCATACTAGTGTTGACCAGGTCAGGTCAACTTACAAATGTGACCTCAGGTCAAGGTAAAGTGATGGTGACCCAAGTAGGTGATGTTGCATATGGGAAGACGTGCCGCGACGAGATAAACACATTGGTGTCGGTTTCACTTCTCTATCGTCATTATGTCGAGAGTTATTGACATAACACTGTTGGTGACCTCGGATGACATCAGCTGACACTGTAGGGGTCACTGAACAAAAATGTCACTTAGGTCAACAAGAATGTCCTATAATAACATGATCCAGAAGGAATTATAATGCTATCTTGCGTCTCCTTAGAATAGGAAGCATTTGAGTATTTCCCCTTAGACTTATAATGGGGAGGTCACGAAATTAAACCGACCTTAGGTCGCTGATATTAAAAATCCAAGATGCACAAATTGTAGATATATGTGACCTTATGAAATCCTGTAAGTGTAAAACCGATCATCCCAAAACTGTGACTGTGGTACGACCACAAGTGTTTTGGGAGGTGGGGTCACGTGACCTGGTCTGGTTACCTGACCTAAGATGACCCGAGGATTGTTTTGTTACATAATGTGGATGATTGATGCTCAAACATCTGTGCCAAAAAATGGCGGCGCTGCGCGTCGCCGTTTTTCCGCTATCCGCGAAAAACCTGAGGGAGTGTCTAACCCCCCTCGGCACGGCGCTTGTTAAAATATAGGGATGTTGTGAGCATGTAGCCAGGTGTTAGGGTATTCATGTGAAGTAAAAAGGTTATAAAACAAATTATATCGGTGACCTAAGGTCGGGTCAATTTCGTGACTTCCTCATTATAAGTCAATGGGGAAATTTGCAAATGCTTCTTATTCCGAGGATATGCATGATATTACTCCAATTCCGTCTGGATTATGTTATCATATGCCATTATTGATGATCCAGATGCTATTTTTGTTCAGTGACCCCTACAAGGTCAGCTGAAGTCATCCGAGGCTACCAACACCTTTTTGTCAATAACTCTTGACCGAATGAAGATTAAGAAGTGAAACCGGCACCAATGCGTTTGTCTCGTCGAGACACGTCTCTCAGTATGCCCTACTTGGGACCAAGTAGGCCCTACATGACCTACTTCGGTCACACTTGACCTTGACCTGAGGTCAAATTTATCGGTTGACCTAACCTGGTCAACATGATTATGGTTCGAAGTGCCTTAACGAGACAAACACGATGGCGTCAAAATTATTGCTTTATCTTTATTCGGTAAAAAGGTAGTTTCGCAAAACAGTTTTGCCCGGCGGCACGGCGAAGGTGGCGCCGAGCACCGGCACGACGCGGGTTATGGCTCCCGAAGTATAAGTAACTCATGACGTCATTTAAAAGTTGCGTTTTTTTTTGCTTTTAGCGACCAGAAACAGACAAATGAATGCCACCTTTCTATTTCTGAGACACAACTGGTCTAGAAACATGCCTGTTTTATTTATATTAAACATTTTCCAATTTTGATCTTATGTGACCTGACCTTGACCTTATATGAGGTTAGGTGGTGAAAATGGCTGCTACTTTATAATTATACGTGTAAAATAACCCATGAAACATATGTTGCATGACTTTGGTTGCATGATTCTGCACATAGTGACCGTTTGTGACCGTGACCTTGACCTGTGTTACAATTTCACTTTTTCTCATGTGGGAGATGCATTATACCTTTGAGAGCACTTTGTGCATACGTCATATTTCGTAGGTTATATATATATATATATATATATATATATATATATATATATATATATATATATATATATATATATATATATATATATATATATATATATATATATATATATATATATATATATATATATATATATATATATATATATATATATATATATGAAGGGAGGATTTGAGACACTGAGCTATAAGCAAAAAATTATAATATAACTTTGATAGCACATGATCGGATGATGATGACAGAACCTACCTGTTTCGTGACCGAGTCGATAAGCCGGACAAAAATGTCCTGCTCTTGTCGTGCACCTGCAATCAGAGAAGAAGAAAAAACACGATAAATTCATCATTCTCATGAAATGTGTGTAGCTAATCAATCACAGTGTAGAAAGGAAATCACTCACTATAATCAAGCTTTATAGCAATTAACTCCACTGATTATAAATGTGTTTTTTTTCTCAGCAAAATTAAACACATATTTCGGTATGGATGAAACGTAAGCAGTTAATACTGGTTCATATTTTACAGAAGCTTGGACATCGATTTTTAACAAATGTACTTACCGTTCGCAAATAGCAGTTGCAACCGGTAATGTATTCCATTATTGGTTTTTTGACCGTCGGGTTCCTGTAAAAGAATGATTTCGTTATCACTATTTATCATTATTCACGATCTAAACGAAATAGTGTAAAGAAAAAAAAGAGAAAATGCCCGAAGTTGTTAGTATGAAATAAAAACTACCTGGGCAAACAAATATTTGCAGTGAGGCCTTCCTTCTCGAAAATCCATTTCGGCCACAAGCCCAGCTACGTTGTGTTCCTTTCTGCTAGCGACTCTGGCGGCCTCTCCTATCTCCCCTTTCCTCTGGCGGCCTCTCCTGTCTCCCCTTTCCTCTGGCGGCCTCTCCTATCTCCCCTTTCCCCTGGCGGCCTCTCCTATCTCCCCTTTCCTCTGGCGGCCTCTCCTATCTCCTGGGCGCCATATTTCTGTGGCGCCTACCCGCAGACCCGGAGTGAATGACGGCGTTTCTTCGCCGTTCGGGGAGAGGGGAGAGAGGGAGAGAGCAGGGAGAGGAGGGACGCGGCGCGCAGTGGCAGATCGATCCCCAGTTGAGCACACAGACGAGTCCCACGGGACCTCCGCGAGGGGAAGTCAAAATAATATCGCGACTCAGAAAAAATACCCCGGATGAAGGAGATTAAGTATTTATCATTTCTCTTTCGGGTGCTCGGCGTACGGATGAGGGTGTAGTGAACCAGCAGGGGGCCGTCCGGCTGCAGGAGAGGGAGATCGAGGTGGCGGTGACGCCGACGGTGATACCGTGACCACAGCATGTCGCAGTAGCATGCACCATCACTCAAATATAACCAGACAGCCGCACGCAGAGAGATCAACTCGAGATACAAAATGATACTACACGATAAATGTTGATTGAAGAATGGAGTCGAAAGACGCCCGCACCTAGATACCCATATTTGCTCCCGACGAGGCCATAGAGGTTCAGCAATATGACCACAGGCAGTGGATTAAGATATTAGGCAACTAGTGCTTACATGTGCAGAACAGGAGGAGAAAGAAAAGGAGAAGAAAGGCGCTTGAACATGAACCGTAATCCTACCTCGTCCCAATAAACATGAACCCTACTCAAACCTCATCCAGATGAACATGAACCCTACTTCTACCTCACCCAGATGAACATGAATCCTACTCTTACCTTGTCGTCCAGATGAACATGAACCCTACCCATACCTTGTCCAGATAAACATGGACCTTACCCATACCTTGTCCAGATGAACATCAACCCTACCCATACCTTGTCCAGATAAACATGGACTTTACCCATACCTTGTCCAGATGAACATCAACCCTACCCATACCTTGTCCAGATAAACATGGACCTTACCCATACCTTGTCCAGATGAACATCAACCCTACCCATACCTTGTCCAGATGCATGGGTGTCGTTTTCTATAGGCCTGGTAGGGCAAGGGCCCTACCAATAATGCCACATTGTAACACTAGGCCTACGACGTTGCATGGTAAGAATGCCATTAAAATCTTTAAAGTTAGCATTGGGGCCCTACCAATCATTTTCAGAAAACGACGCCCCTGTCCAGATGAACATGAACCCTACCCATACCTTGTCCAGATGAACATGAACCCTACTCCTACCTCCCCGGATGAATATGAATCCTACTCCTACCTCACCCATATTAACATGAATCCTACTCCCTCACCCAGATGAACATGAACCCTACTCCTACCTCTCCCAGATAAACATGAGCCCTACTCCTAATTCCCCCGGATGAACATGAACCCTACTCCTACCTCTCCCAGATAAACATGAACCCTACTCATAATTCCCCGGATGAACATGAACTCTACTCCTACCTCTCACAGATAAACATGAACCCTACTCTTGCCTCACCCAGATGAACATGCACCCTACTCCTACCTCTCCCAGATAAACAACATGAACCCTACTCCTAACTCTCCCAGATAAACATGAACCCTTCTCCTACCTCTCCCAGATAAACATGAACCCTACTCCTACCTCTCCCAGATAAACATGAACCCTACACCTACCTCTCCCAGATAAACATGAACCCTACTCCTACCTCTCCCAGATAAACATGAACCCTACTCCTACCTCTCCCAGATAAACATGAACCCTACACCTACCTCTCCCAGATAAACATGAACCCTACTCCTACCTCTCCCAGATAAACATGAACCCTACTCCTACCTCTCCCAGATAAACATGAACCCTACTCCTACCGAGTCCTTCTCGATGAAGCCGGCGAAGGCGGTGCGTTCGACCTCGACCGGTTGGCCGATCCGGTCGTACAGCGCGATCACGAAGTGGAAGAAGTTGCTTTTGCGCAGGTTGGAGGGCGGCTGTTTCTCGAAGTGGACTCGGCCCAGCCCCACACCAACAGCCCCACTGTTGGTGAAACAGAAAGCTGTTAGGAGACAATCCACACGACTGCAGCCGTTGGTGGCGGAGACTCGGCCTAGCCCCACACTGTGTTGGTGAAACAGAAAGCTCTTAGGAGACAATCCACACGACTGCAGCTGTTGGTGTCGGAAAGTTAATGACGTACACTAGGTAAATACAACAACAAAAAAAACGAAGCCGAGAGTAGATAATCATTGTTTAACTTTGCTCGTGGCCCCATATTTGGATACACTTGTGTGCTGAGGGTCCTTCAAGTAAAGCTGGGGAGGGGGGGGGGGGATATGAAGCGTATCCTCTGAATCGTCCCATCCGATCACTTACTTCTGTTTCATTGACTGAATGAGGTATCATTCGAGGACATGGTACGTGTAAAAACATCAGTGCAGTGATATATAAAACATCAGTGCAGTGGTATAATTGACCGTTCTTATCTGCCCACGAACGAGCGCTGCCACTGCACTGGACTGGACGACGGGGCGCAGCCAGGGGGAGGGGCACAGGGGGCACGTCCCCCCCCCTTTCGCTTTGGCAACGTAATATTCTTTTTTATTTCGAGGTTTAGCGATTGCATCATGATTTGTATACTTGGTTGAGTTGACATTAATCGTGCTTTATGTATGCAGGCCTTAGATAATGATATTATAAGCGCTTCTAAGTTAGACGTTTCAACAAGGAAAAAACAGTTAAATGTATTTATATTTATTCTGACTTGGTATGTTGTCTTTAAATGTGATAGTATCTCCTTAATGAACAGTTGAGTTTTAGGACAATGCAAAAAGAGATGGCTAATGGTTCCAATAGCTGTTTCACAGAATGTACAGCTACTTGATTGTTTTATATGTATTGTTTTCAAATATTTATTAGTTGCGTAAATTCTATTTATTATTCGAAAATGAAGGTATAGAAGATACGTGGAGGTCGTTGCAGCACTAACATTATCTAAACTTCCTTCCGTGTAATTACTTATATCTGCCACCCATTTTGCTCGCAGACGTTCGCTGGTATTAGTATTTTGTGTTGATGCGTTCGAAATAAACGCAGTATAAGCTTGTTTTGAGAACTTTTTGTTATTCAATACTAAGTTTATTTTATATGGTATGTTTGGTTTATTTATCAGCGTCTTGTCAATACTTCTGCGTATATCCTGCGGCAGACTTCGTACTAAGGTCTCGTAGCATAGGAACGTCATACTAATTCCATACATATTTTCTACTTCTTGCTTGCAATAAATTGCTCCTGTGTTTGAGTTATATAAGTCTCCTATGCAACGTAATCCTCGTTCGTTCCAACTTCTAACTATTTTTTTGGAATATTTTGTCCAATCTGAAAACATTTTTTTTAGATATGATTTCCTCGTTACATGGTTTATATTCGCGATTGAACTTGATCAAAGCATCGATGATGTCTATATAGAAAGGGTTTGATAACTTGCTTTGTATCTGTTGCAACTTCCCACATCCGTACGTTAACAACAATTCGATGTCTGGAAGTTCCTGTGTAGCGAGAAGTGTCCAGTCGTCACGTGATGTTGCCAATCGTTTCAACCACGTCAGTTTCATACATTTGATAAATGACTATATGTTTAAACTGTCTTTCGATTGGCTTTGTACTAGTTTAGTACGTTTTATCTTATCTTTTTTATGACCCCAAATGAATGCAAATAGAAACCTCTCTAGTTCTTTTATACATTTACTTGAAGGGTTAGGAAGTGCGATGAATAAATGTACAAGTTTAGATAGTAACAAAGCCTTGACTATACATATTCTTCCAATTGGTGTAAGGTTACGTCTTTTCCAGTGTTCTAATTCATTTTTTAATGCAGGCATTTTGAGTAGCATATTACGTTCCGTCACATTTGTACCGTTTCGGTCCGTTTTTATTCCCAAAACTGTCAGCTCTTCCACAAATTGTATGCTATGTTCTGTATTAATCTGATCTGCTAATGTCCCTACTGACATACCTGCGGTTTTTTCAAGGTTTATTTTCGAACCAGAGTGATTGCCGAAAATGACGAGCTCCTTGACAGCTCCTGTGATTGAACGTTCAGTTCCGTCTACAAATATAATTGTATCGTCGGGGGTATTGACTTATTCTTATTTCTTGATTCTGATTTATTTGTATTCCAGTCAATTGATTAGGCTTCGTAACTTGTTCAGCCAATACAGCAACTGCTATGTTGAATAGGTATCTTGAGGCTGGGTCTCCCTGCCTTATGCCACGTTCTAGATGTATTTTTTCCCCGAGATATCCGTTTAGTAGAATACGTGATTGATTTTTAGTATTTAAAAATGTTTGGCTACGTTGCCTCTTCTTCATTTGTGTTGCTGCTGGGACCTTCAATGAGCTTTGTGCGTGCAACTAAAATTGTTAACCTACACACCGACGGGGTCCGCGCCAACTTCGAACCGACAGGGGGGGGGGGGGGGCGGCGGCGGACACCCGCCCCTCTAAGATTTTAAAAACCATGCAACATAGCGACAAGCAAAAACAAAAGTTAGATAGCTCGAAACAAGGTCTAATGAAAGTACTAAGGTCATTTTGTTAGGTCAGGTCATTATTGAGGTCGACAAAGGTAAAATTTCGGCCATATATGGTGTCCTTTCCCAAAACCGTCTGCATCTCGAAAACAAAAAGAGCGACGCGCAAAAAAAAACGTTCGAAATATATATATATATATACTTTGTTGTCACTCAGGCTTCATCAGATTTCAACTCGGGTCAATAGTTAGCTCAGGGGAGGCCATCGAACTTGAAACATTCCAAAAATCGCGGAATTGTTTTTAGGCAATAACTTTTGAGATACGCATGATAAAGTGATACCTACAGTTTTCACTTTTCACCATTGTGTTTCTCCGTCGAGACGCATCGAATAGTATATCGTATGGCCATGACCTAGTTGGGTAATATCCCAAAATGTACCTGACCTGTGCTCAGGTCAAGGTCAGGTCAAGTTCAAATTTTACATCAATCAACGCGTCTCGACGAACCAAACACAATGTTGAGAACTCCATTACTATACCTTGCTTTAGCAAAGAGTTATTGAAGAAAAACCACGCGAGACCTCGAGGTCACCTCTAGAGGTCACAGTACAAACATGTGATTTGGGTATTTGCATATGGCACAATACTGGTGTATCTGGTGCAAACTGGTCAAATTTAAGCATTTACTGTGGATTTATACGTGTTTCACTTGTATCAATTTACTTAAAATGATGAGGTCACGAAATCGATCTGACCTTAGGTTACCGATATTAAAAATCCAAGATAAACTAATTGTAGGTACTTATGGCCTAACTAAGTCCTGTGAGTTTGAAACCGCTCGGTCAATCACTGTGGCTTTGGCACGACTTTAAAAAACTTGCTTGGAGGTGGGGTCATTTAACATGACCTGTTGACCTGACCTGAGATGACTCGAGATAAAAAAATGCGCACAATGCGGATAATTAATGCCCAAATAGCTATGCTAAGTTTGGTGGCGCTGCACACCGCCGTTTTCCCAATATTTACGAAAACCTCAGGTGGGCGGATATTGTATTGACAATAGCAGACACTCCACAATAAAAGCGTGGCTATTCTGTGTCCTTGGTCGAAGAAGTTAAACAGTAGGAAAGTCAAAAGCGTCACGGTGGTAAAACACAGTCACACACGCACATACCATACGTACACACACATATCACAGTCACTCATTGCAACCAGAGAGGCTTTGCGACTCGCTTGAACGCTGCCGGTTCCATCCCCCTCACGTCCTCAGGCAGCGCGTTCAGCAGTGATGACGCGCGGTAAGCAAAGGAGCGCTGTCCAGCCGCCGTTTTCATGGCAGGCGGGCGCAGGTTCCGGTCCTGTCGCGTAGCACGCTCAGTGGTCCGCGCGTTGGCGTAGGTACGGAATAAGGTGGCGAGATCCGCAGGTTCACTCAGTAAACATGCTTTGTGAGCGACGATCACCGTTTGCAGATCACACATCTGACGAGGCGTTTGGAGGTTGGAGATATCCGCACCCCACGCCGGTGCGCGTGTTAATACTTCACATGGTGCCAAAGGGAGTCAGCTGCAGCAAATTATCTTGTATCAGACTACGTACTTATCAGTCAATCTGCGCATGGGGTCTGTTCAACATGGGTCTGTCCGACGTTTTTTTTTCTTCTCTCGATCATTTAGGGCCCCTGCAAAATATAGAAGCCTAAATCCGAGGAGATACCATACCGTTTTTTTGTGGTGGGGGCCGGGGGCGTTGGCCGAGGGGGCCCTCTGGGGATGCCGTGCCCCCCCCCCTTGCCGAAGGTCTGGCTGCGCCCCTGACTGAACGCATCATATTCAGACGCAAAGAAATGTCACCGTGTTGAGTTTTGAGCCCGACTCCCTCGGCGGATCGTGCGTAAAGACGGACACTGCAGAGCTGAGCTATTGCGAGGCCACGTGCTTCAGAACGACAGAATGTTATAACGCCTGCTACGCTGGAGCATTAGAGCTGTGAAAATCAGAGCCGTGTGAGCCGGCGCCGGACCTGAATTCAGGCCCTCTGCTGTCATGTATCTGTGCATTAGGCTGTGAGACTCCGGGCCGTGTGAGCCGGCGCCGGACCTGACTTCAGGCCCGGTTGGTCGCTGTTGGCCCTGAGCTGAGCACTGAGCAGCTTGCTGACATGTCGGCCCTTTCGCCCACGCCGTGCCTGGTCATAGCTGAGCCACGGAGAAGGGATATACAGGAGGTGCCACTTCCCGGGGTTAACATTGCTGTCGGCGACAACGCGCTAGTGCTGCCATCTACGCCCGGCCGATTTATTTCAGAAAGGAAAAGCCGCTCGGCCGCCCGCTCCAGTCCGGGACTCTACGAGACCCATTCATCAATACAAATGTGATGTTTGCTCACTTTCTGTTGACTACCGAGCGGGCGCGAAGCGCCCGTGAGGTTTCTCGTCAACTTACTAGACAAATTTACATTTGACCCGGCCCGAAACGGCCCGAACCGGCCGTACAGACGCTTTTCGGAAGCTAATAACTTTGCAACCACTGCTCCGATTGAGATCGGGTTTCACCATTGATAGGACCATCAAATCAATTTTGATTTCGGTGTGGTGCGTTCTGATAGGGGTGGTACCACAGCGCGTGGCACACATTGGCGGATCCAGAACGGGTGGTTGGGGGGGGGAGGGAATTCCAAAAAGTCTCACACAATTCTGAAAACTCATCGGATTTCGCTTGCTTATGCATTGATAGCTGATTTAAAGCTAACTTTCCTTAGTAAAAGTTGCTTAGATTTTCTTCTATATCAGGAAATATGTCAATTTTGCGCCGATTTCAGGCGGTTGGGGGGGGGGAGGGGGGCAATTGCTAATTTTGCCCAACCGTAGATCCGCCACTGGTGGCAAATGCAAACGTCGAAATGAACAAAAATGATTCTTGATAAAAAAATGGCTTGATTTATCTAAGCATGAATTTATACGATGAAGCATGCAGCGCTCAGGACGTACTCCCTTTTGGCGGATTCGAGAAAGGAGATCATGAACAATTTAATACAACTTAATTTGTATGTAGTTTGTCACAGGGAAGCAACAGATACCGCTCGGTTACCGCCGATTAAGGCGTTTTACTGGTTTAAATGCTGAAATGTGCTATTCCAAATAGCCTCTAGCTGGTCAAATAGCATCTACCATCTAGCTTATCGCCGCGTCTTTTCCTTTCTGGCTTCTATAGAAGCCAGCTGTCGCCAAAAGCGTCGGAGTGGCCACTCCTGTATATCCCTTCTCCGTGGCTGAGCCATACATTCAGCTTATGATCTACAGTCTACACTCTAAAGTGCATGTGTCGTTCCTGGCTGACTGAGTCCAGTTTAGCCGGCGCAGGCAAAGTTACCCATCTCAGTCCAGTTTAGCCGACGTAGGAAAAGTTGCTCATATCAGGCCAATTCGGACCGTGCAGAGTTTGTGTGGCCTGCATTACCTGACCAATGAGTAATGACCATGCCAGTGGTCGTGTTGTGCATGAAATGCATTTTACTGATAATTTGGAAACTCATAAATGTAATCGTGGCACATTCCAACTGGGGACTACCTACGTCAGCGATGCAATGCCATCAGCGTGCGTGATGCTTACACAGTCCTGCTGTGCTGTTAGCCGGCCAGCACATTACTCGGTCCATAATGCAGCGCTCCGTACGATACTCCATGGCGCCTCGGCCGCACTGCAAAACACCCGTGCCAATCGGCTACAGTGCCGCTGGTATTTGCCATACAGGTACCCCCCCCCCCCCCCCCCCCACCTACGACCACCACCACCGGCCGACAGCGGGCACCTCGGGGACCAGAGCGCTGACAACATTATCCAGCGCTATTTTCTCATGGATTACCGCCGCCAAGTGGAGTCGATTATTGTTGTTTGGCTAGGCTGGCCGGCTCCAGGGAGCCCTCTGGATGGCGCCAGTGCTACGCGCCGAGTACTCGAGCACTCAGCCGGCGAATTAACTGTGCGGCAGCGCAGCGTAGTGTAGTGCTGTGCAATTTAGTATACTACAGACTATAGTGCAGAGGCGCCAGCACCTAGCAATATTTGAGGCATCAGCATTCTAAAGACGATTATTTTCATGCAACAGCCATATCAAATCATGTCCATAATATACAAATAAAAAAGGTTGGGGAACACATCCCCCGTCCCCCCTCCCCGACTTGGACGCCCATCCTGTAGTACTGTGAGTAGTGTGGCGAGTGGCGTGTATTGCAGTACAGTGTACTGCAGTACAGTGTAGTACAGTACAGTGTAGTGCACTACAGTGTAGTGCAGTACAGTGTACTGCAGTACAGTGTACTGCAGTACAGTGTACTGCAGTACAGTGTACTTCAGTACAGTGTACTTCAGTACAGCGCAGTTCAACAGTGGTGAGTGGCGTGCGCCAATGATTGCGGTGCAGACGTCGTTTTCACGCTATCCAGCTGTAATGTCCGTGCATCAAATCAGGAGTGGTGGCGCACGCCGCTCGCGCCGTCCCCTCCGACAAACAATGCGGCCGGCACGTGGCGCGCCACGGCGCACGATCGTGGCACGTGCGCGGCAAGAGTCAAACGCCGCCGGAAAATAGGTGCCGTGCTTATTACGTGCGGACCACGCTAATTAATTAAACAGCGCCATCGATTTCCGGTGGCCAGCTGGATTTAGGACCGGCGATCCAACGCGATCCGTCCGGAGCGGCGATCCAGCGATCCGGCGATTTGAGGTTGAGTTGTGATGCGTTGGAGTGGACTTGGTTTGCGGCACAGCGATCCCGACCAGCGGCACAGCCACTCGCCGTGGCTCGTCACGCGTCACGCCGTGGCTCGTCACGCGTCACGCCGTGGCTCGTCACACGTCACGCCGTGGCTCGTCACACGTCACGCCGTGGCTCGTCACACGTCACACCGTGGCTCGTCACACGTCACGCCGTGGCTCGTCACACGTCACGCCGTGGCTCGTCACACGTCACGCCGTGGCTCGTCACACGTCACGCCGTGGCTCGTCACACGTCACGCCGTGGCTCGTCACACGTCACGCCGTGGCTCGTCACGCGTCACACCGTGGCTCGTCACGCGTCACGCCGTGGCTCGTCACGCGTCACGCCGTGGCTCGTCACACGTCACGCCGTGGCTCGTCACGCGTCACACCGTGGCTCGTCACGCGTCACGCCGTGGCTCGTCACACGTCACGCCGTGGCTCGTCACACGTCACGCCGTGGCTCGTCACACGTCACGCCGTGGCTCGTCACGCGTCACGCCGTGGCTCGTCACACGTCACGCCGTGGCTCGTCACACGTCACGCCGTGGCTCGTCACGCGTCACGCCGTGGCTCGTCACACGTCACACCGTGGCTCGTCACACGTCACGCCGTGGCTCGTCACACGTCACGCCGTGGCTCGTCACACGTCACGCCGTGGCTCGTCACACGTCACGCCGTGGCTCGTCACACGTCACGCCGTGGCTCGTCACGCGTCACGCCGTGGCTCGTCACGCGTCACGCCGTGGCTCGTCACACGTCACGCCGTGGCTCGTCACACGTCACGCCGTGGCTCGTCACACGTCACGCCGTGGCTCGTCACACGTCACGCCGTGGCTCGTCACACGTCACGCCGTGGCTCGTCACACGTCACGCCGTGGCTCGTCACACGTCACGCCGTGGCTCGTCACGCGTCACACCGTGGCTCGTCACGCGTCACGCCGTGGCTCGTCACGCGTCACGCCGTGGCTCGTCACACGTCACGCCGTGGCTCGTCACGCGTCACGCCGTGGCTCGTCACACGTCACGCCGTGGCTCGTCACGCGTCACACCGTGGCTCGTCACACGTCACGCCGTGGCTCGTCACACGTCACGCCGTGGCTCGTCACGCGTCACGCCGTGGCTCGTCACACGTCACACCGTGGCTCGTCACACGTCACGCCGTGGCTCGTCACACTCGCCGTGCGGCAAGTGTGACTATGCTCTGCAATATCTATCCAATGGGGTGGGGTGGTAAGAATGGCAAGTACGCATTTCCTGGATGCAATGTGCCCTTTTTGCCGGCACTGCCGAGCCCAGCGATAGGTATGCGCGGCGCGGTTGACACTGACCAGTGTCAGATGTATCGGCCAACAGCCGCCTAGTTGGCGGGCGCACTATCGGCGGTGGTCTTTGTGAAGGTCATATCATACACGGTCATTCTACATTCCTAGCGGTACAGCGTGCGCTTTGAAGAGCCACCTCTAATCGAGTTCGGGGCCGGCCGCCGCCAGATCGAGATAGCCGAACATCGGCATGGAAACTGGCTACACTCTGAGTCATAGGCGGATCTAATGCCACCGAATGAAACACTCGTTTCAGCAGCCATGCTCAAAATTATAAAAGCCAGCTAAAACTGAAGAATGAATTCCTTGAGTTTCCAACTCTAGGATCACACTGCATGCCATGTGTATGTATGCTCTTCTCCCATCAGTTCTTATTCCACCCCGGACCAAGTGCTAATTCAGAGACGTGTTCCTAAATCAGTCCTGAACTCTCCACATGAAGTATGTACAACATACGAAATGTAGGGAAATGAATGCTAATCAAAAGTTTAAATTTAATGGCGCACTTAACGAAATGAAAATATCTTAATTTTGGATCAAAATATAGGACATTTATGAATGTGAGTGAATGAACAGTAAATGGAACAGTAAATGGAAAATTATGAACAGTAAATGGAACATGTATATTATTTTATTCTATTTATTCTTCAGGGGGCTCTCTGTGGAAATTCTGGGCACTTCGTGCTTACATAGGTTAACTGGATCAATACCGCACAGCCTCACAAACGGCACCAATAACCTGCCACCTATGGAAATGAGTCCGATGTTACCGTTAGGATAACAAACACAAGTCATGAGTCTAATCGAAAAAAACGTCAACTGCCTGATACAGAAAGAAAGTATATTATAAAATGAGCCACTTCGCTGTGTCTGGCATGACCGATTCTTAGCCTTGACAAAGCTTAGGGGACGCTAGCGTTGAACGACGGGCTGTTCTGGCATCTGTGAAACGGCTACTGTCTGCGGGGGACCGACTTTCGAAGATCTGATGAACGATGCCGTCGAACTTTCGTCCAGTGCTTGTTTTGTTCAGAGGTCGCAAGGACAGTAAGTTGAGGAGCCGTGATAGGACTCAAATGAACCCAGGGTATCTATATCATCGAAAACACTGACAACATTATTGTCCCATCTGGGACTGGATTTTCACGTAAAAAACATGTGTTTTGGATTGAATTAACTTCATCTAAAGGGCCGAGAGCAAAAAGGACTAAGTTCAGCATTGTTGACGTCAGCCATTCCAATGCGGTGTTCCAGGCCAGCTGGTCGCCCTGTGGTATGGTGTTTCAATGAGGTGTTCCAGGCCAGCTCGTCGCCCTGTGGTAGGTCGCCCTGTACCTTCGACTGTCTGTAGCCGAAGGCACAGTGCTGTCTGTAGCTGAAGGTATGTTGTCGCCCGTGAACTGTCGCGTCTAACAAGTATAACACGAGCAGAAACAATGGCCAACTAAGCCAGTCAGCTGGTTGAAGCAAGTGAAAACAAAGCCGAATATACTTCCTCCACTGGATGACTTTGGCCAGGTGTCTTGTTGTAGGATATAAGACGAGCACTGATCATGCAATGATCAGTGTTTTCCGGATTTGTGCATGGACAGACATTATTTGTATTCAGCTGTTTCTAAATGTGACAAATGTCATCGGGAATAACGCAAGAGTTTGGGAAGAGGTGTTCAATGCTGGGAATATAATTGATAGGAGAATGGAACGCTGCGATGCAAAGACCCCAGATCCTCTCTTCAGTAGGAAATGATTCGGAAGCATCCATGACAAAATTACGTTACCTTGGGTTTGACACAGAAAATATTGTGCCGTAATAAACGGAAATTAGGGAAACAAAAGAATCTATGAAATATCACGAAGCTAAACAAAATCATGGAAAGCTTATATGTAAAAGAGCTGTGACAGCGAGCCCACCTGATATCTAGTTCTGTGAGGGAAAGTAAGAACGTGAACGGAACGTGTTAGAAGGCACGCCTTCATCAGCCGGTATGTCCGATAGTTGTGTAATGCTTCACGTAAACGACTTTCAACAATTCATGTATTATACTATTTGCCTTATGTCCAATGTCAATGCGCTGTCAAATAAAA
Source organism: Chirona hameri (assembly GCA_036785665.1). Lineage (NCBI taxonomy): Eukaryota > Metazoa > Arthropoda > Thecostraca > Balanomorpha > Balanidae > Chirona > Chirona hameri. Next base: position 18,927 of record JAXIVJ010008917.1, on the reverse strand, counting down.
CTGCACTGCTCGATGCTCGATTCAGTGCATTTGTAACATTTAAATCGTTGAACGAAGCAGACAAGGTGAGGGTTCGGTGACATCGTTGGGTTTTCAGCTAAAAGACATTTTACCTTTCTGGGTGCTGCTGATTAATTGATACACACTTCCTAGGCCATGAAAACATAGCATGATAAGCAAAATACAAACTTACCAGCCAACAAACTTACTCCATGTGAATTTAACGGTGTCAACTTTGAGTTACGCTCCATACACTAAAACATCCAGAACAGACAAAAAATGAAGGCCAATGACAAAGAATATGCAAAAAACTGTTTGTGAACTCATCTTTACGTCTCTGCCATATGTTTTTGGTAAAAACTATTCAGACTGAGATGATTGGCTGGCGTTGGGCCATTTGGTGTCATAATGAAGCATACCTTCCCGGCCACCAAGCATGCAAACGTTAGTACATGATATGTGCAATGTGCATACATGATCAAAAAACACCATTGCCTTATACTGCTGAACTGAATACGTTTGAACAGCGAACTTGATCCTGGTTGGCTCAATAGGCATCAATGAGCTGTTCCATAAAAGGTTTCCTGGGTAATGTGCTTATGAAAGCAGAAAGCACACGGATACGTTTGAGTTGGCTGAGACGTTGGCTGGTTTCCTTCATAGAGTAACTTAAGATGATTTAATTGGTTATTGATATTTCAGTTAATTTCATTCCGACGGTTAATACAATTAACTTTTTAAATGAAATGCAATCAGTACAAAGTGTATCCAAACTGTGCTTGATGACAATTTTGAGAAACTAATTATCATCAGCTATTATGTGCAAATAGATGGCTGTGTTAGGGTCATCAGTTTTCATATAGCCTCTGATTTTTCGACAATCCACCAAAAGGAAGGCAGGCACCCAGTCCTTTGTCTTGTGAACTGAACTAATTGGCAAACCACATTGCAACGTTGCTCATTCTATGTGTCGGGGTGCACTCATATTTCTGCTTTCTGTTTTTTGTTTGTTTTAAAGATGATGGTAGTTTACAATACAGGGCAAGCTTTGTTAACACATACGACATGTCCGTTTTATCTGAACATAGGTCATTGAAATGTCCCCAATCGAGGGCATTGTGTGATGTGCAGCACCACATGCTATAGCTTCTTCCGTCCACTGTTACTCGTGTGTTGTTTCCGTGCATGTTACTGTTGTGTTGTTTCCGTCCACTGTTACTCGTGTGTTGTTTCCGTGCATGTTACTGCTGTGTTGTTTCCGTGTATGTTACTCGTGTGTTGTTTCCGTGCATGTTACTGCTGTGTTGTTTCCGTGTATGTTACTGTTGTGTTGTTTCCGTCCACTGTTACTCGTGTGTTGTTTCCGTGCATGTTACTGTTGTGTTGTTTCCGTGTATGTTACTCGTGTGTTGTTTCCGTGCATGTTACTGTTGTGTTGTTTCCGTGTATGTTACTCGTGTGTTGTTTCCGTGCATGTTACTGTTGTGTTGTTTCCGTGTATGTTACTCGTGTGTTGTTTCCGTGCATGTTACTGTTGTGTTGTTTCCGTGTATGTTACTCGTGTGTTGTTTCCGTGCATGTTACTGTTGTGTTGTTTCCGTGTATGTTACTGTTGTGTTGTTTCCGTGCATGTTACTGTTGTGTTGTTTCCGTGCATGTTACTGTTGTGTTGTTTCCGTGTATGTTACTGTTGTGTTGTTTCCGTGTATGTTACTGTTGTGTTGTTTCCGTGTATGTTACTGTTGTGTTGTTTCCGTGGATGTTACTGTTGTGTTGTTTCCGTGTATGTTACTGTTGTGTTGTTTCCGTGCATGTTACTGTTGTGTTGTTTCCGTGTATGTTACTGTTGTGTTGTTTCCGTGTATGTTACTGTTGTGTTGTTTCCGTGTATGTTACTGTTGTGTTGTTTCCGTGCATGTTACTGCTGTGTTGTTCCGTGCATGTTACTGTTGTGTTGTTTCCGTGCATGTTACTGTTGTGTTGTTTCCGTGTATGTTACTGTTGTGTTGTTTCCGTGTATGTTACTGTTGTGTTGTTTCCGTGCATGTTACTGTTGTGTTGTTTCCGTGCATGTTACTGTTGTGTTGTTTCCGTGCATGTTACTGTTGTGTTGTTTCCGTGCATGTTACTGCTGTGTTGTTCCGTGCATGTTACTGTTGTGTTGTTTCCGTGCATGTTACTGTTGTGTTGTTTCCGTGTATGTTACTGTTGTGTTGTTTCCGTGTATGTTACTGTTGTGTTGTTTCCGTGTATGTTACTGTTGTGTTGTTTCCGTGTATGTTACTGCTGTGTTGTTCCGTGCATGTTACTGTTGTGTTGTTTCCGTGCATGTTACTGTTGTGTTGTTTCCGTGCATGTTACTGTTGTGTTGTTTCCGTGTATGTTACTCGTGTGTTGTTTCCGTGTATGTTACTGTTGTGTTGTTTCCGTGTATGTTACTGTTGTGTTGTTTCCGTGTATGTTACTGTTGTGTTGTTTCCGTGTATGTTACTGTTGTGTTGTTTCCGTGCATGTTACTGTTGTGTTGTTTCCGTGCATGTTACTGTTGTGTTGTTTCCGTGGATGTTACTGTTGTGTTGTTTCCGTGTATGTTACTGTTGTGTTGTTTCCGTGCATGTTACTGTTGTGTTGTTTCCGTGTATGTTACTGCTGTGTTGTTTCCGTGTATGTTACTCGTGTGTTGTTTCCGTGTATGTTACTGTTGTGTTGTTTCCGTGTATGTTACTGTTGTGTTGTTTCCGTGCATGTTACTGTTGTGTTGTTTCCGTGTATGTTACTGTTGTGTTGTTTCCGTGCATGTTACTGTTGTGTTGTTTCCGTGTATGTTACTGTTGTGTTGTTTCCGTGTATGTTACTGTTGTGTTGTTTCCGTGTATGTTACTGTTGTGTTGTTTCCGTGCATGTTACTGTTGTGTTGTTTCCGTGTATGTTACTGTTGTGTTGTTTCCGTGTATGTTACTGTTGTGTTGTTTCCGTGCATGTTACTGTTGTGTTGTTTCCGTGTATGTTACTGTTGTGTTGTTTCCGTGCATGTTACTGTTGTGTTGTTTCCGTGTATGTTACTGTTGTGTTGTTTCCGTGTATGTTACTGTTGTGTTGTTTCCGTGCATGTTACTGCTGTGTTGTTTCCGTGTATGTTACTGTTGTGTTGTTGGCTGCCCTATGCACATAGGCGAGAGGCAGGGCTGGAGTATTTACTGACTACTATGGTGACTATTTACAAACAATATTGATTGAACTTGCAGTTATGCATAGTTCTATGGATGAATGATGACAATTCATTCCAATTTATGTGCATTGCGACGTATACAAATGTGTATGAGTTGCATTAGGGCTTCAATGTACCTGCAAACTGGAACGAACTGCATAATTCGGACTTCGAAGAATGCCATAAATCTGACGAATTTAACAGTTGATTTGACCATCGATGTGAACTCAGACCAGAGTTCGCCACGGGCCGGGCTGGCCCTATGGGCCATGGGCCGGGCCTGGGACGGCCTGGGCCGGGCCTCAACTTTAGGGAAATCACCGGGCTCTGGACGGGTCTGGGCTGAAAATGTTGAAGTAATGCGCACAGGCTCAGGTCAGAGCTTTACAAATTTTGACCAGCAGTTCACTTCCACAGCAACACACTGTTACTGTGGCTGTGGCTTTTTTTGTTAGCATAGTTGGTTCATTGTTTCACATTTATAGTATACAAGTAAATATGCTAGGATAATGATTGAAAATGTTGTGAAAATAATGATATGCTTAATCTGAACGGGCCGGACCGGGCCTGGGCCTCAATATTATGAATTTGACCGGTCCTGGTCCGGGCCTGGGCTTGGTGTTCATGGGCCCTGGCCGGGCCGGGCTGGAGGTTGGTGGGCCCTGGCCGGGCCGGGCTGGAGGTTGGTGGGCCCTGGCCGGGCCGGGCTGGAGGTTGGTGGGCCCTGGCCGGGCCGGGCTGGAGGTTGGTGGGCCTGGGCTGGGCCGGGCTGGAGGTTGGTGGGCCCTGGCCGGGCCGGGCTGGAGGTTGGTGGGCCCTGGCCGGGCCGGGCTGGAGGTTGGTGGGCCCTGGTCGGGCCGGGCTGGAGGTTGGTGGGCCCTGACCGGGCCGGGCTGGAGGTTGGTGGGCCCTGGCCGGGCCGGGCTGGAAGTTGGTGGGCCTGGGCCGGGCCGGGCTGGAGGTTGGTGGGTCCTGGCCGGGCCGGGCTGGAGGTTGGTGCGCCTGGGCCGGGCCGGGCTGGAGGTTGGTGGGCCCTGGCCGGGCCGGGCTGGAGGTTGGTGGGCCTGGGCCGGGCCGGGCTTGAGGTTGGTGGGCCCTGGCCGGGCCGGGTTGGAGGTTGGTGGGCCCGTAACGAACACTGACTCAGACGCACGGACTTTAAAGTTATACTTTCGCGCATGGGCGTCGGAAGCAGGGGGGGGGGGACGCGTACCCCAACATTTTCGGATTTTAACATTACGCCTATGGTCGTTGCAAGGAAAGAATCGACTTCAAAATGCCTCCGTCCGCCCCCCCCCCCACACTTTCAGAAATTGGCGACGACCTTGCTTTCGCGGTTACATAGCCTTTGATACTTTCCCATAAACCTGCAAGTTGGAAGTTGCCTTAACAAGATCCGATGTGCCGAATGCTGTGTTTGTTTTTGCACCATGAACTGGTACAAAACAGAACATTTAAGCTGCGATGCTGGGTTATTCGACCTTGTGCACTTCAAAATAACCGATTATTTTATTTTCGTTATAACTCTAATCTTCACCAGCTCAGATGTAACCCCGTCTGTGTCTATAGTCATTCAAGCACATACCCACTCTGGTGGCATACAACCATTTGGTTTGCCAACAGAGACAGAACAGAACAGAGACGTAGACTCGTGTCAAACGAAGCGGCCTGCGAATCTGCCAGCATTCAGGCCAAACTTTCTCTACTCATTCTCATGCACATACACCTACAATGTGTTACTGCATACTGCCTCAAGAATCCGTGATAGCATGGGATACTACACTGAAATTTGCACAATGGCTCATTATGTTTCCGTGAACAATACCTCTGCATTTAAGAGCATTACATAAATCGAATCCTAACAATTTTGATTTTAAAGATAATAAATAGAAGCCACTAACGGGTTTTCGGGAAATGTCAGAATTGCGCGAACCAAAGACTCCCCAGAATCGACATGCGTCCACTCAGGGTTGGTACACGTGCAGTATCTCTATCGACGCCTCTCTACACCTGTACACCTAAACGTGTACACCTAGTACCAACACCTGGACACGTGCCGTCACCACAGGTGGCCGACACGGGCGGCACGTGCCGTCTCAGCGCAGCAGCGGAGGTTACCCTCGGAACACTGAGCTCACCACTCGGCAGTGGGCGGTGAGGCGGCGGGGCCGGGAGTTCCGACTCCGGCCCCGCCACCGTCCGACTCCAGCCACGACTCCGGCGGTCTACTCTCTCCAGACCTCTCCAGACCACTCCAGGCCTCTCCTAACCCGCTCCTGGCCGGCCCACAGCCGGGCCTGACCTACCTGTGCGTCTGGTCGACTCCGATGGTCGGCTGGATCCAGGAGCGGGAGCTGAGCGGCTCCTCCTTTAGACCGGTGACAGGTGCTCGCGTCTGGTGCAGACCACTCTCCTGCAGGCCGAACATCATTGTGTGGCGGCCGTCGCCGTGCACCGTCCACCCACTCCCGCTGGCCGGCCGGCACGGTCACAGGGGACCGGGGAACTTTGTGGCGTGTGCCACTCTCTGTTTGAGGCAGTCCTGGGAGGCTGGGTAATTAGCGGAGGACCTGGCGGCGGCGGCGGCGGCGGCGGCGGCGGCGGCGGCGGCGGCGGCGGCGGAGGAGGAGGTCTCTGTGGGCACTGTCTCGCGCGGCTCACCGCGGTGCTCTGCGCTGTGTCCCAGGGGCGGAGTGAGCGCGCCGCGGCCGGATCAATTTCACCACGCGCGGTGCCCCGGACGCGCCACCTCTATTTGGTTTCGGAACTCCTGGGTATAGACTTTTGATGCCGGGCGATATTGGCGGGCGGCGCGGCGCCCCGGGAGACCGCCCCCCGAGACGGGTAAGGCCACTTGAGGGCTGCGGTCCGCCGCTGGCCCCGCCCCCAGCCCGCCGCCGGCCAATCGCCGCCCGACACCCGCGGCGCCGGCCAATCAGCGGGGGTAGTGACGTCACGGCTCTGGGCGGCCTGACCGGCCTGACCGGCGGCGGCGCGGGCCTGGCGGCTACTCAGTTGGATGCCGAGGGCGCTGCCGTGGGGTGGGGTGCCGCTTGGTCCGCTCTTTCACCAAGACCTGTTATCAGCCTGTATATTGTAGAACGTTCTGTTAAACACAAGTATGGCACTCAATTTATGAAACAAAAAACATTCGCCATCAAAATTCATCTGAAAATCACTCATCCAGATACAATTAAAGAACGACTTTGTCACCTACACCATTCAACAAATGTCGATTAACTGCTTATAATACCTTTAACGTCAAACCAGGCCTTTAGAAGCTTGCAAACATAATACATTCAATTTCTCACTTGACTTATAATGGTGAATCAGAAATGTAGTTAAAAATGAAGTATCTACTTAACCGTGAAAAATGAAAGAGAATCGTTCAACAATCTATTTCAGAAGTTTTGTTTTTAGCCTTTGTGTTCGTGCAGTACATATCGTTCTTGTGTGCATTCTATTCACAATTCTAGTATTGAGCTAACTCAAACAAAATACTAATGAAAGACGGGAGAGTATGCTTAGAAAACGAGCTGTATCAAGCCGGTTCTGGTTTTCATGATTGAGCCACAGCCCGACTGCAAAGGTGCACAAAATGTCTAGGCTGCCACCAACACACTTTCAGAGCACAAAATCTGTCACAATACGCGACATCAAAATGGGATCCTGAAACTTGTTGTTTTTATAATCCTACGTTAGATGTGTTCAGGTATTCAAGATGCTTCAGAAGTTGTAACTTATATTTTCCAGGAATGCTTAAACATCTTAACTTTCCAGAGATAAAACACCAAAATGTTAACTAACAAAGACATCAATGTTACAAAAAAAAGAAATCATATGAGAGATCTTACATAAAAATGGATAAAAGTTGAGAAAATGTTGTTTGTGGTTATGTAAACACTGATACCATTGCAAATATATTATCTAGTATTATTGTAAGCGGATATGTATGTACCTACCTACCTACCTACCAATATTGGACAACTCCAGAGATACCATACATAATTCACAAGTACCCATGATAATAACTAAGATTTCCTATGGAATGGGATAGACTGTTCCTATGTCAGAGCGGGAATCAGGAATATGGATGGTTTGACCACAGTGAAGAGACATTACAGTCAATGTTGTAATGTCTCCTGATGTATGCAATGTTTTAGTTATATTGACGTTCTACTACCTTATACGTTCCTTATACTTGTTTACCTATAATGACGTGTGTGCGTGAAAATCCACCCTGTTGTGGACCTCATGCGAATATAATCTGAACCTGAATCTAAATCTCATGTTGTACCCGAATTGCACTTCATTTTAATAAGCTTGTCCACTTTGTTTCTGATTTTGAACATGTGTTTTATGAATATCATTCATTGCTCCGAATTGGACAGTCCAAAAATTGTACAGGTTTTGCAATCCTTCCATCGCTTATTGTTATGGTTTAAAGGGTGGTTTGTTTTGCTTATGCTCTTCAAATCGAAATAATTTAAATAAACAACCATTCTCAGCAATGTTCGAGAGAGCACTGGTCCAACTTAAGCTGTGCGGGAACAAGCATTTGCATCCAATTTAAGCATGAACTCGGAAATGTGTCATTTAAAATTTGTGTCAACAGTTCATGAACATAGGCGTAACCACCTTCCGAAAGTAGGTGGGGACGGAGACACTTTGAAGCCGATTATTTCCATGCAACGCCCATAGGCGTAATGTTAAAATCCGAAAATGTTACTGGGGACTGATTCCCAGTGACCCCAGTGCTGGTTACGCGTCTGTTCATGAACAGGGAGCAGGAAGATACAAGTTTGATTTGGTGCTGTCCTGAAAAAGGATGGTTTAATCCAGTGGCAAGTCCTAGTCCTACATCAAATGAACACATAATTCAAAGGAATGGCACTGATATACACAGTTGTGTTTATCACTGGGTTGCATTCCAATAGCAGCAAAGATATCTTAGCAAAATTATTTGCAATGTTCCTAAGGCAAATTCATGATCTTACCAACTGAAGTTGCTGAGAATTTGCTCAATGTTGATGCGAGAAGATTCCTTTATCACTCCAGTTAACCAAACTTCTTGTAAATAAGCTTCTAATAACACTTCAAGACAACTTACACCTCAAATATAGCAATCGGTTCCAGCAAGCATGTTATACAAATAACATCTCATTCCGGACCATGCACGTTGCTCGGCCTTTGGTATTTGGGGCCATGCGTTGCTTGTTTACATCAATCGACTGGCAGCTTGTGAACAAGAGCCAAATTTGAAGGAAATTTCGTAGTGGTGAAGGTGTCACATTGTCACTTGTGACAATCGATGATGACGAACTTTGTGAATGTCATAATGTTGAATTGAATAGGCCCACTGACCGCGTGGGTAAGATTTTGCAGCGCTCAGCATCAAGTTTTGGCACCGTAAGGAATACCTTTACCATTCGCGTAGCTAAGATTTAATATATCTTGGGACCCAAAATACTTAGTTTTCACCAATATTCATTGATTAGTGACCTAATCACAACATTTTCTGAAGAATAACTATATTGTCATCTGATCACTTTTGTATTGAAATTTGTCACAAAATCCCATCGTTTTGGCAAAAACTGTTACTTCGCACGTGGGCGAGTGCGTAATATAATTAATGCACCTCTGAGCCTGAGGCCAGAGCGTAGCTGTGCCGAAAAAGGCTGACCGAACTAGACGGAGAAGTGGTACTATTGGTTCCAAAATAAGCGTCCCGCTGGGTTAGACGACAGTCTGTAGTGAATACCTGCATTCTCGCCATTCCCGGTCGGTCTGGGAGGTAGGTGTCCGACATGCTCTAGTGCTCGGCGGGACAGCCTATACAGCTTGGCTACACTGACGCTCCACTCTGCCTGTATAGGCTGCTCCGCGCAGCATTGCTGTGCACCGTACAGCCTAACCTTTCAGGCGGTTCAAAACGCCCGGTATTCACTACAAATTAACTGCTGTGCAGGCCAACCCAGCGGGACGCTTATTTTGGAACCAATAGTACAACAGTTGCATGGAAACCACAGAAATCATGTTTCGTCCTTGATTTGACTCATTTCTGCTTCATCTTGAAGAGAGCAGCGGTGGAGCTCTTTAACATAATATGATAACAAGGTCTGCTATAGGCGTATGTATCATTTAGAAGGTTCAGGTGCCATCTCCACACCTCCGATCGGACACATCGCGCTATTGGACGACAATCTTCACAGCACAACCTGATTCGCCGGTTTTCTTTGTATCCTGGCGAGACATTCTTCTTCATGATTTCGAGTGCAACGAACGTGAGTTAGTGAGCATTTATGTGATGTAGCTTGAACTGATTAAGAAACCGTGAGTAAGTAAGTATAGTAAGAGACTCATGTTAAGCTTGCCGCAACCCGAATGAGATACCAAACTGTGGAAGAGCACCGCTTCAAATGAGGACCGCATTTTAGCTACGAGAACTAAGGCCGCCCGCCACAGCCGCCACAAAGCCGTAAAGCGGAAGCGTTTTTATCATGTGTTGTACTAAAATACGTTATGAATGCTTATAAACCTTTTCGCAAGCTGGGATGTCATCATTTACCCGAAAACATTTCCTCAGACTTGCCTTGCACTAGTCATTTGACGCAGCGGAGGGTGCGCTCTTAACGGACCCAGCGGACTTATACAATGGCCTGGATCCATCAGATCCCATCACAACCTGTGTCTGATCAGGCCATCAGGATCCATCAGATCCCATCACAACCTGTGTCTGATCAGGCCATCAGGATCCATCAGATCCCATCACAACCTGTGTCTGATCAGGCCATCAGGATCCATCAGATCCCATCACAACCTGTGTCTGATCAGGCCATCAGGATCCATCAGATCCCATCACAACCTGTGTCTGATCAGGCCATCAGGATCCATCAGATCCCATCACAACCTGTGTCTGATCAGGCCATCAGGATCCATCAGATCCCATCACAACCTGTGTCTGATCAGGCCATCAGGATCCATCAGATCCCATCACAACCTGTGTCTGATCAGGCCATCAGGATCCATCAGATCCCATCACAACCTGTGTCTGATCAGGCCATCAGGATCCATCAGATCCCATCACAACCTGTGTCTGTCTGATCAGGCCATCAGGATCCATCAGATCCCATCACAACCTGTGTCTGATCAGGCCATCAGGATCCATCAGATCCCATCACAACCTGTGTCTGATCAGGCCATCAGGATCCATCAGATCCCATCACAACCTGTGTCTGATCAGGCCATCAGGATCCATCAGATCCCATCACAACCTGTGTCTGATCAGGCCATCAGGATCCATCAGATCCCATCACAACCTGTGTCTGATCAGGCCATCAGGATCCATCAGATCCCATCACAACCTGTGTCTGATCAGGCCATCAGGATCCATCAGATCCCATCACAACCTGTGTCTGATCAGGCCATCAGGATCCATCAGATCCCATCACAACCTGTGTCTGATCAGGCCATCAGGATCCATCAGATCCCATCACAACCTGTGTCTGATCAGGCCATCAGGATCCATCAGATCCCATCACAACCTGTGTCTGATCAGGCCATCAGGATCCATCAGATCCCATCACAACCTGTGTCTGATCAGGCCATCAGGATCCATCAGATCCCATCACAACCTGTGTCTGATCAGGCCATCAGGATCCATCAGATCCCATCACAACCTGTGTCTGATCAGGCCATCAGGATCCATCAGATCCCATCACAACCTGTGTCTGATCAGGCCATCAGGATCCATCAGATCCCATCACAACCTGTGTCTGATCAGGCCATCAGGATCCATCAGATCCCATCACAACCTGTGTCTGATCAGGCCATCAGGATCCATCAGATCCCATCACAACCTGTGTCTGATCAGGCCATCAGGATCCATCAGATCCCATCACAACCTGTGTCTGATCAGGCCATCAGGATCCATCAGATCCCATCACAACCTGTGTCTGATCAGGCCATCAGGATCCATCAGATCCCATCACAACCTGTGTCTGATCAGGCCATCAGGATCCATCAGATCCCATCACAACCTGTGTCTGATCAGGCCATCAGGATCCATCAGATCCCATCACAACCTGTGTCTGATCAGGCCATCAGGATCCATCAGATCCCATCACAACCTGTGTCTGATCAGGCCATCAGGATCCATCAGATCCCATCACAACCTGTGTCTGATCAGGCCATCAGGATCCATCAGATCCCATCACAACCTGTGTCTGATCAGGCCATCAGGATCCATCAGATCCCATCACAACCTGTGTCTGATCAGGCCATCAGGATCCATCAGATCCCATCACAACCTGTGTCTGATCAGGCCATCAGGATCCATCAGATCCCATCACAACCTGTGTCTGATCAGGCCATCAGGATCCATCAGATCCCATCACAACCTGTGTCTGATCAGGCCATCAGGATCCATCAGAACCCATCACAACCTGTGTCTGATCAGGCCATCAGGATCCATCAGAACCCATCACAACCTGTGTCTGATCAGGCCATCAGGATCCATCAGAACCCATCACAACCTGTGTATGTCTGATCAGGCCATCATGATCCTATTTTGTAACCTGACGATCCCGGATTTAATGAATGGTATGTGCCTTCGTTTGTACACTGTGCATACAGTGCACCGGTTTGTATCAGTCTGGACTTCATCAACCATCTGAATAATTCTGCTTCATTACGGCGCTGTATCATCAGAACCTCTTAGCATCTCTGATACCGGCGCAAGGATTATTACATCCCCTGTATCACCAGAACCTCTTAGCATCTCTGATACCGGCGCAAGGATTATTACATCCCCTGTATCATCAGAACCTCTTAGCATCTCTGATACCGGCGCAAGGATTATTACATCCCCTGTATCATCAGAACCTCTTAGCATCTCTGATACCGGCGCAAGGATTATTACATCCCCTGTATCATCAGAACCTCTTAGCATCTCTGATACCGGCGCAATGATTATTACATCCCCTGTATCATCAGAACCTCTTAGCATCTCTGATACCGGCGCAAGGATTATTACATCCCCTGTATCATCAGAACCTCTTAGCATCTCTGATACCGGCGCAAGGATTATTACATCCCCTGTATCATCAGAACCTCTTAGCATCTCTGATACCGGCGCAAGGATTATTACATCCCCTGTATCATCAGAACCTCTTAGCATCTCTGATACCGGCGCAAGGATTATTACATCCCGTCAATGGTGCCTGAGAGAATATAATCCATCGCAGCGTCCAGCAAAGTTATTCACTGTCTGGTACGGCGACGGTAACTTGTTGCCTCCATTTGGTTCGTGCCTCTCGCCTGGCTGTCCACCTATCGGACGATCGGTGAACTACCGGCGTATTCGGTCGCACCGGCCTCCATTTCCTTTGCCACACGGCTGAGGCCTGAGAGCTGAGAGGGTGCCACCGCTCACTCCAATGTCCAGATAGAGATCAGCGAATCGGCCCGGATGCCTGAAAAGACCACCGGAGACATGGAAATGATGAAATGAAATGAAGGGCACCCTGTGTACGCATGTCCGCAAAAAGTCCACCGTATCTGGGAAGAGTCCATAACATCGGCGGAGAACATATTACGAAATTTCTATAACGCTGATAGTGCATTAAGAAGACAGCAAATGGGCTGATTGCATTACAAATACACTTCTGAAGAGGGGATAATAGATCCCGTAGAGAACTGCGCAGTTGTTCAACAGGTGCTCTGTTGTTAACAAACATCTTGCTGACTAGCATACGAGGGCACCCGCCGTAGATATAGACTCAATCCAGCTCCACTAAGAAGCGCTGTGGACTGCACAACAACATGGGATGGGCAGTAGAAAACCAAACTATCAGCATTCCTTGTATCTCAGGCACCTATTTCGGGTTAAAAAAACATATATTGTTAACTGAAAGCCTCCAATCAGCCAAGTGCTAAGAGCAAAGGCAGACAAGCCTGACGTGCTGCAGGTGCCTGGTTCCCAAAATGTTCGTCCATCCCTGCGTGTTTAAGAACCAATGGTATAAATACGAGCTTGGTATGAGGATCATTATTTTGTTGAAAATGATCTGGCATCCGGCAGGCGCAACGTTCTCATCTAGGTTCCCGGAGCACTGAAACGAAATCAACACCAATCAATTTTGTGTATAGTCATCCTCCTTTTAGTTCATTCATGAGGTTGAACGACTCCCTCCTGCTACCCTGCGTCCTTCACAGTTCTATCGCCTCCGATCCGCCGCACCGCCGCCACCGCCGCACCGCCGCACCGCCGCACCGCCGCCACCGCCGCACCGCCGCACCGCCGCACCGCCGCACCGCCGCACCGCCGCACCGCCGCCACCGCCGCACCGCCGCACCGCCACCACCGCCGCACCGCCGCACCGCCGCCACCGCCGCCACCGCCGCCACCGCCGCACCGCCGCCACCGCCGCCACCGCCGCCACCGCCGCACCGCCGCCACCGCCGCCACCGCCGGCACCGCCGCCGCGGCCGCTGTCGGCTATAATCGAGAGTCGCTGTTGGCCGGGCAGCTCCGGCTGACGTATGGCCGGCTCCGTCATTTGTCATGTGTTATTCGCGGCCTCCTCTGGGGCACACGCCGACCCTCTACACGCATTTTCACTCGACGCATTTCCAATATGACATGGCGGAGTGGGAGGAACGGCCGCCGGTCGGTACTGCCGGTGGTGGTAGCGATGGCGGCTTTTCTGCGGCGGACAAATGCTGTCTGTGGTGCTGGTTTTGCCATTCGGAAAACTTGACATGCTTCGTTGTCTTTAGACGTTACCAATGTTGCAATCTATAACACAATAATTAATACTGGTAAGTCCAGTCATTCCAGACAAGAGATCAATCCAACGCATAATTAAATGTCGTCCATCGTGGGGCAGCGATGCCTTCCTTGTGTTGAGGAGCTTTCCGGCACCGAAGAAAGTGCTGGCAACGAAGTTAGAAGAGAAGTTCTAGCCCGGTCATAAAGTTGTTGCGCGATATTCTTCTGGCTTCGTCACATCTCGACTGAAGGAGGGCCTCGGATAACATGCTAACTGGGGAGGGGGGCAATCCCCCCCCCCCAGTGGAGGGAGTTGCTCCCTCCCAGTGGACCCCCCCCCCCCTCCCCCAGTGGTACTGAGTTAATTCGACACGAGCGGGCACTAGAATACTGTAAATGATGCATCACTAGCCGTAACTCTATTAGTGTCGGGGGGGGGGTTAAAATGACCCCCCTAACCCTATTTGTAACAGGGGAGGGGGGGGGGGGGGGGGGGGGCGGAATCCGCCCCCCCCCCCTCTCATGTTTTTCGCAGATATCTCCAGAACGGCTTGGAGCAGGTCCATGAAATTTTGGGACTTTTCCCGAAATCAATTTTCACAATCGGTGTAAATTTTTGAGTTCTTAACCTAAACAGAGGCGGTTCCAGGGCACGTTTTTGGGAGGATCCAGCGGCGACATTTTTCGATAATACGCTAATGCGATCTTCATGGTTTCTTCCCAACTGCCTCAAGTATAAAGGAGTTACATTGGTTTACGGTGATTGAAGCAAGTGCAAATTAGTTGATGTTAATGAAATATAATACAAAATTGCATGGCAGAGGCGGTTTCAGGGGCTTGAAAATGGGAGGTTTCTAGGAAGTATTCAATGCTTGGCGGGAAGCCAATAGAGCGATGTAAGGGGCATTTATAGCTATCAAGACGTAACAGATAGATTCTCCTTCTATTATTTGCATAATGTATTATATATAAAGTTGCAGGGGTGTGTTCAGGCACATGACAAGGGGGTGACTGCCATGGTGATGCCAATATTCCAGCGATTACGACGCAATAGACGGATATTTTATAATGATATATGCACATATGAAGACAAGAGAGGGAATTACGTCATTTTTGGCAGAGGCACGCTCAGGAATGGAAGAAAGGGGGTCATATTATTGTAAGGAAACTAAGATGCATGGGCCTACAAGGACATAACATACTGCAGTTTTCGGATGAAACATGCACCACAGGGTACTCTACGAACGATTATAAGATAATAGGCGAGTCCTGGAAGGGTAAGGGGGGGGGGGGGGGGGGGGAGGGGGGGGGGGGGGGGAGGGGGTAAGCAATGTTAATTGAAGTTATAAGTGAAATAGTCACTGTTGAATAGTTAGTATCATAATAGCGGATAATATACCTATCAAAAGGGTCTTGCGCCTTCCCAGTTTTGATCCTGGATACGCATATGATGAAGTACAACGTGCAAAAAGGAACTATCTACAATCAGTAACGTATTTATAGTGCTGGGTAGCAAATTGCCTGCGGTTAATATTTGTTCCTATTTGACCTCCCTGTTTCACTAATCTGGTACCGCCTATGGCAAAAAATATGCTTTATAACTGTTTTTCTAATGTCACAATAACACACGATTTCATTTATAAAAAAAAAACTAAAAAATGGTTTTATTAAGGATTTACTTCACCCCCATATTGAGTGACCTGCACACGCCTATAATTTTGGAATTTTCCAAAGCCACCGCCATATATCAATTTCCAATACAATCTCTATCGATCCCCATCGGTTGCGTTAAAATCGGTTGATAAACATGACAGCGCTGTTGGATCACAAATACCTCTCAAATTTGTAGTTTTTGCCCCCTGTTGCCCCCCTATCACAAATTTCGTTTTTTTTAGAAATGTGGATCGTGTTGAGAGGAATAAAACACCGCTTGATTTTTGAAAATCAGACGGGTAGATCTCGAGATCTCCGGGGGGGGGGGGGCGGAATCCCCCCCCCCTGGTACAAATAGGGGTAGCCAGGAGGCTGCTACAAATAGGGTTAAGGGTTTCCGCTCCTGTCCCCAAACGAGTAAAGATACGGCCATGAAACTTTTGGAATTTTCCTAAATATTCATTGGGCATATTTGGGAAAATTCCTTTTTTTTTAGCTCAACAAGGGCGGCTCCATGCGTGGTTTTTGGGGGGCATGTTTGGGTTTTCAGCGTGACTCGGCTTTCAAAGGGAATCAGTTCCCATTCTCTAACCGTTGTAGATACAAGCCTACAATTTTCACACCTTTCTTTACTGCTTTTTTAAGACATGTTGAAGATTTTTTTATTATTTTTGGAGGATTGAGCATGGGCGCGTTCAGGGACGTATTTTGGGAGCCGAATCAGGGCCGGGGCTGCTGTACCGAATCAGAGCCGGGGATGCTGTACCGAAACAGGGCTGGGGATGCTGTACCGAATCAGAGCCGGGGATGCTGTACCGAATCAGGGCCGGGGATGCTGTACCGAATCAGAGCCGGGGATGCTGTACTGAATCAGAGCCGGGGATGCTGTACCGAATCAGAGCCGGGGATGCTGTACCGAATCAGAGCCGGGGATGCTGTACTGAATCAGAGCCGGGGATGCTGTACTGAATCAGAGCCGGGGATGCTGTACTGAATCAGAGCCGGGGATGCTGTACCGAATCAGAGCCGGGGATGCTGTACCGAATCAGAGCCGGGGATGCTGTACCGAATCAGAGCCGGGGATGCTGTACCGAATCAGAGCCGGGGATGCTGTACCGAATCAGAGCCGGGGATGCTGTACCGAATCAGAGCCGGGATGCTGTACCGAATCAGAGCCGGGGATGCTGTACCGAATCAGAGCCGGGGATGCTGTACCGAATCAGGGCCGGGGATGCTGTACTGAATCAGAGCCGGGGATGCTGTACTGAATCAGAGCCGGGGATGCTGTACCGAATCAGAGCCGGGGATGCTGTACCGAATCAGAGCCGGGGATGCTGTACTGAATCAGAGCCGGGGATGCTGTACCGAATCAGGGCCGGGGATGCTGTACTGAATCAGAGCCGGGGATGCTGTACCGAATCAGAGCCGGGGATGCTGTACCGAATCAGAGCCGGGGATGCTGTACCGAAACAGGGCTGGGGATGCTGTACCGAATGAGGGCCGGGGATGCTGTCCCACAAAAGACCTCGTGGGATCCAGCAGATCCTGGATATATTAATAAATGGCAGCTGTACAAACAAAACATTCAAATAAATATAAAAGGAAAGTTAAAAGCAGAAGCAGCTTCAAAATTGAATATGTAAAAATAATATACAGCTTATAAATCATACCAATACCAATTACCAATACACAATTCATTATTACACAATCAGTCATTAATATGAGACTTGATGCTGTCTAACAATAATAACATACATTATTGATGATGCACTTTGCATTTATGTCAGTTGCTAAGTAGTGTTTCATATATTTAGCTTGCTATAACGGATATAAGTAATACATTTTGAGGTGCAGAAAACTGGTCCCGGCATCACAGCGCTGTGACTAAATCAGTTTCAAGGTGGCACTAAGCCGAGACTAGGTCAGGTCAAATGAGATACAACTGTGACCTTATCATACTAAATACTAAATCAGGCGCATGTTCCAAAGTCCAAACATTTTGATTGAAACAATTGTTCCAGCTGTTCATTTGGTTTGCATTCTATTTCTGAGTCACTATGTCAATCAACACCAAAGATTGACTGACTGACTAAAGATTGATACTTTGTATCACCTATAAACTTTTCAATGTTGGTCGCTTAACCCTATTTGTAACAGGGGGAGCGCGGATTCCGCCCCCCCTCATGTTTTTCGCAGATATCTCCAGAACGGCTGGGAACAGGTTCATGAAATTTTGGGACTTTTCATAGAATTGAACTCCCCATTTGGAGTCAAAATTTTGAGTTCTTAACCTGAACAGAGGCGGTTCCAGGGCACAGTTTTGGGTGGGTTCGGAGGCGACATTTGGCGATAATACGGAAATGCGATCTTCACGGTTTCTTCCTAACTGCATCAAGTATAAAGGAGTTACATCGGCTTACGGTGATTGCAACAAGTGCAAATTAGTTGATGTTAATGAAATATCATAAAAATTGCATGGCAGAGGCGGTTTCAGGGGCTTGAAAAGGGGGGGGGGGGGTTCCAGGAAGTATGCAATGCTTGGCGGGAAGCCAATAGAGCAATGTAAGGGGCATTTATAGCTATCAAGATGTAAAATATAGCTTCTGCTTCCATTATTTGCATAATTTATTACATATAGAGTTTCAGGGGCGTGTTCAGGAACATGAAAAGGGGGGTGACTGGCATGGTGATGACGATATGCCAGCGATAACGGCGCAATATACGTTTAGCTTATAATAATATATGCACATATGAGACCAGCAAAGGGAATAGAGTCTTTTTTTTTGCAGAGGCGCGCTCAGGAATGGAAGAAAGGGGGTCATATTATTGCAAGGAAACTAAGAGGGATGGGCGTACAATGACATAACATACTGCAGTTTTCGGATGAAACACGCACCACAGGCTACTACTCTACGAATGATTATAAGATAATAGGCGAGTCCAGGTAGGGTAAAAATGGGGGGGGGGGGTAAGCAATGTTAATTGAAGTTGTAAGTGAAATAGTCACTGTTGACTAGTTAGTATCATAATAGCGAATAATATACTTATCAAAAGGTCTTACGCCGCCCCAGTTTGGATCCTGGATACGCCTATGATGAAGTACAACATGCAAAAAGGAACTATCTACTATCAGTAACATATTTATAGTGCTGGGTAGCAACTTGTCTGCGGTTAATACTTTTTCCAAATTTTCCCCCCTTTTTCACTAACCTGGTACCGCCTATGGCAAAAAATATGATTTATACTGTTTTTCTAATGTCTCAATCACATACCATTTCATTTATCAAAAACAAAC